>SCHK01039663.1:171-20104 GCA_004124795.1 Poropuntius huangchuchieni
TGAAAAACATGACATTGAGTAATTTTACATAAAAATAATGTAAAATGTACAGACTTTCGAAGCAAAAGCAAATAATCATCTTATTATTTACAGTGAAAAACTGTAAACTGGCATTCCTACAATCCTCTGCATAAGACATTATGTTTGATGGTATGTTGTTTAAATTTTGTTTCTTGTTAGACATCTTATGTTGTTTAATTCATGTTTATTGCATTCTTTTACTGTCAACTGTGTCACCATGATGGTGTTTTGTATTAATGTGCATGACACTAATACAATAAAGTACCACAGCTGCCGTTTTTACTGTAAATTTCAAATTTCAGTGTACTAAAGTTACAATTAAACTAAAGTTAAATATCAATTTAAAAAATATTACAAAAACTAGAAATGCTTCAAAATTGATCAAAAGATACTATAAAAGAATAGAAATAAAACTAATATAACACTGTTGAGTGGATCCCCACAGTGCACAGCAAACTCACATTCAGATCTGATTTTATTCTCTTATGAAACACACACTTTACTTGATGAATCAATTTTGCCTTTTTTTTCTTGTTGAACATTGTTTGACTTAGAAATAAAATCGTATTAGGAAAGCAAAATGGGTCACAAATGCAGTTTTATGACTTTTAGAACAGAAGCCTTCGAGACTCAAACGCACCCAAAACCACTGTTCAGCTTAAAAAGAACAAACGCTGCAGGGTTACACATTTAAGACCAGCAAGAATGTTCACTGGATCTGGGATACATTTCTGGGATTTACTTGTGGGATTTAATTAATCCGTGCCGTTCTACGAACTTGAAAGCTGCATAGTAAAATTTAACAACTTTGGCCTTTTTTCACTGACAAGCAGCGGTTTTTGTGACCGCAAGAAACAAAACACACTGGAATATTCTGTCCACTAGTGTGACGTAGTGTTTGAACTGCAATGCGTTTAAACAGAGACACAAAAAGAGCATTACAGCATGCTGACAGACACGGCGACAATGAGCATGTGGTGCACTGACTGCGTGAAAACACAGAGAGAGAAACAAAAACACACTGTTACCACACTATCTTAATCTGTCATGCCAAACAGAGCTGTTTTAAACACAAAACCCGAAGGCCTACACTCCTGTATACAGGCGTATGTGGGCGTATCCCCTGAAAATGTGCATGTAAATTCACAATCTCTTTTAAACATTAAACCGACATGCAGCGCTCACACAGAAATACCTCTGTGAATCAGCTCTGAGTAGAAAATAAGGCAACACACAGGCCTGAAGTGTGAGAACACACACACACACACACACACACTCGCACAACCTTTTAAGCTTATAGCAGGTGGGTGGCGTCGGTCCAGCATTAGTCACTTCGGTCCGATACACAGTCAGAGCTTGACAGACATTCAGAATGAAAGTCTGAATGGTGTTCAGGCACGGTGAGGGGGTGGAATGAACGAAGAAAAAAAAAAAAATGCAAGAACGAACAATAGCCAAAAAAGACCTTGTGTGCAGTAAGAGGGAAGCAGTGAGCTGCAATTTTACTCCGGCTGTATTGTAAACCCTATGAGAGGAAGCAATTTGAGGGTTTGCAGGACATCTAAAAGCCTCACAGAAGAGGACAAGCACTTAAGAGCGAGGGTAATTTTTACCATGGTAACCATAGTTTCCACCAAAACACTGATACTACAGTTACTGCTCCTACTGTAAAAGCCAAAAGCGAAGACAATGGAGGCTGATATCGAGTTACAGCAGTCTTTTTTGTTGTAGCTTTCAGCAAAAACTACTGTTACATTGTATATTTTTGTAAGGGTTTCTTTTATAACAGGAATAAATCAAAGAACTGTGTAAATATATTTAGAGACAACCTTGGCAACAGATTTCGCTTGTTACACAAAAGCAATCACAAACTGAAACTTGACACCTTGCTTTTGTAACACATTCAACCATCCTTTTTATGAACTGTTTACACTGTATGAACAATCCTTAAGTGAATTGTTCAAAAGGTAGGTTAAATTGTTCATAAAAACATTCTTACTACCGTTCAAAAATGTGGGGTCTTTAACGATTTTTTTGTTTTGTTTTGACTAACAGAAATTAATGCTTTTATTCAGTAAGCAAGCATTAAATTGATCAAAAGTATGTAACAAAAGAATTCTATTTCAAATAAATGCTGTTCTTTGGAACTTTCTATTCATCAAAGAAGCCTCGGAAAATTATTCACTGATTTAACACTGATAATAGTAAGAAAATTTTCTTAAACCGCAAATCAGCTAATTAGAATGATTTCTGAAGGTCCATGTGACACTGAAAACTAATGGTTAATAAAAATCAGCGTTGCATCACGGGAATAAATTACATTTCATAACATACTCAAATAGAAAAAAGTTATTTTAAATTGTAATAATATTTCAGTTTTTATTGTATTTTTAATTAACACAAAAAGATTTATTGTAAAATCATCAAAAAACATCTTTTGAACAGTACTCTAAACTGTCATATAAAATGCATACTATCCACCCTAAGTAGTCAATAATCAGGATTAATGCATTACTAATTTTGAATGTAAAAATTGACTAATTCAAACTATTTACACATAAATTCCTGCTCATTATTCATGAACCCATAGTGTGTTAAAAAATACTATGCTGAAGTATCAACTGTGAAATACGTACTTTTAATGTGCAATTAGTTTCTCTTTTTTTTTTGCACTACAAGTGTGCAACATCTCACCGATTAGAATGGAAACAATTTATTTTTGCACTACAGTAGACAACTGTAACTCCTGCAGGGTTTCTGACCATTGAGACCATTATAAAGTAATGGCTTGCATTTCTCCACTGATGCCAGGAAAACCCATGATGAGCAAACAAAGAAACATGGAGCATGACTGCAAAACCAAAACTTGCTGGACCCAGTTTCTTTTCGGGCGGTAAAAATATACTTTTTAATAGCTAAGCTGTTAAATTTATAGCTTAATTACTGGAAAGAGTCAGTGTTTCCGTGAATGAAGGAAAAAGAATTATTCCTTGAAGAAATAAAAAGCAGAATTATATCTTTTCCCCTCATTATACATACACGTTCTGAACCAGTTTTAAAAATCGTTGCTGACCAGAGCAAAACTGCTTTTGATAACACACACATGCACAACTGTCTCATACATCACTATGAAAAACAGTCTCTCACATTCAGTTTTTGTTCTCTCACACACTCTTAAATTTCTCTGTAAGGTTTGCAGGGAGCCAAACAGACATGGCCAAACCTGTTGCTGCGCATCTGTTTTAGTTACTGTTGCTAAAACGGAGGGTGATCCCAGCCGCAGGGAACAAGGAGCGCGAAAAAGAGAGAGAGAGAACAGCATGGGTTTCACTTACTCAAACTGCACAGTAAAGTGCAGAAATACTGGTTTGCCCTCATAAGCATGACACAACAGGTAAAAATCTAGCCATCTGAAGCCGCATCAAAACGCCATCGCAGCTCTTCTATTGAGATTATCTGAAACGGTTACCTGAGTTCATCTACATCAACAGGGTCTGAACTTAATTTAATTTACATCTTCACAAAACTGAGTCCACTCATGAATCTCTCGTGTAATGGCTTCATTCATAAAATCACATTTAACCCTAAAAATCATTCAAATAAATATTTAAATGCATAATATTGTGTATACATACAGTTGCTTTTTGAAATTTAAGTACTTTTTAAAGAAGTACTTAAAAAGATTCATATGAAAATCTGTTTCTGCCACAGCATAAAGAAACTGCAAAGGTAATTGCAACTTATTATTTTTTCCCACTTGAAATTCCAAGGTTATTTCTCAATTTTCACTTTTTTCTTGCAATTGCGAGTTATAAACTTAGAATTGCAATTCTGAGAAAAAAAGCCAGAAATGGAAGATAAAAAGTCACAATTACCTTTTTTATTTAATAAAATCTGTGGTCACAAAAAAAAAATTGTTGAAAAAAAAAAATCAAACTCAAAATTGTGAAGGAAAGTCAGAACGATAAAAACTTCTTTGATAAATATTCAAAATTACCTTATTATTTTATTTATTTATTTTATTTTNATGTGGTCAGAAAAAAAAAAATTGTTGAGAAAAAAAATCAAACTCAAAATTGTGAAGGAAAGTCAGAATGATAAAAACTTCTTTGATAAAAATTCAAAATTACCTTATTATTTTATTTATTTATTTTATTTTGTGGCAGAAATTGGCTTCCATTGATTCATAATAAAACTTTTTTTATTTTATTATTATAAACAACAATTTTTTCTTATACTGTCATTGCTAATAATTACCATATTTTAACAAGTCCTATTCACACCAAAACCAAAACTAATAAATCTTGGAGTGAATGAAAAGAAATTTTACTTCGGTACTAAAGGTGACAAATTGTAAACTTCTGCAAATTACAAAGAACATGAAAACCAAAGACTAGACAAAAGTTAACAAACAATCACTAAAGGATTTACAAAAAGCACAACAGCTCAGCTACCAAGTGTTTAGCAAAACAACTAAAAACAAAAAAGAGAAAGCAGAAGAAAAAAAAGGGAAAACCCTTGTTCTGTCATCTGATAAATGTTGGTGTGAACACATCTATAGGAATGAACTGCTTTGATTTCAGAAATACTCACTTTCTTCGTTTAAGATCAGGCCTTCAAACATGACATGAAAAACATGACCCTTATTCCCATGAAATAACTGACTGATTTATACATCACTGTGAAAGGACAGCCTAACTATGCTGATTTCACATCAGCTGCCGCTTCAGCTTTATGTTTGAAATGCTATAAAAAGAACAGAGATGCCAGAACCATTCAACTTTAGACTGAAACAACTCCGGGATATTCATGGGGCCTGTCTCTGGAATTAGACAGACTAGAATTCAGGCCCTACATTGAGTTCAAGACCCCTTCTTAACCCCAAACCTGACCTCTTGACCTCTGATGCTTAGGGGGAGACAGAAGGGTCAGACCGCTACAGCACTGAAACAAATGTGTGCCCTGGGGTAACGCATGAGAAAAACAACACCCGGCATTCAGACTGCTTCTCTATCGCTTCATCTACTCATCTAAACCCAAATGTACAACTAATGTGAATTACATAAATATTCATCATACTGAGGCTCATGTGGTCACGATATGAGAATTTATGTTTTTGACCTTTTGAAATAAAATAAAATTCAATGTACTATTAAACTTTCAGAACTTAAAATTTACTCCAAAATTTAGTCCAAAAATGCAGGGGGTCAGTAAGATTTTTTTAACACTTCTTTTCAATAAGGATGCACTGAATTGATTAAAGCTAAGAGAAGTAAGGACATCTTTAATCTCACAAAATATTTCCATTTAAAATAATAACTGATCTTTTGATATTTCAATTCATCAAAGAATCCTGAAAATCAATGTATCATGGTTTACACACACACACAAAAACAAAAACAAAAAATTATATATATATATATATATTAAGCAACTGTTTTCAACATTGGAACATAACAAGAAGATTTGCAAAACAGGAATAAGTTACATTTTACAATATATTTAAACAGAATCCAGTTATTTTAAATTATAATATTTTTACAGTTTTTTTGATCAGATAAATGCAGCCTTGGTGATCATAAGAGACTTCTTTCAAAAACATGGAAAAATCCTAACGAGCCCTAATTTTTAAAGTGGGAGTGTGTTTAAGCAAATTTCGAGATATTGCATAAAAATGTAAATCTCCAAAATATTTATCCAATAACTTGACATGAATACATTTTTAATTTGGTAAAAATGCATGCACAAACTACCATCAGATTTTCCTAGATGTCTGTTAAAAAGTCATGTGACTTTGCCTCATCAAGTCATGTGGCTTAATTTTCCCAGAGAAGAAAATCTCATCTGATCAGAGCAATATCATCAACCGACATCACATCTTAAATCCCACAATGGCTACAACTTTTTTGTTTCGATTTTGTGCCATTTTTCTGCAAAGCGAGTATTTTATTCCACTGAGTAGAACAGGAATGATAATTTATTGGCAAAATTGATCCTAGAACAAATAATTAATAATAAATTACAACCACAATTTCACTCTGCCAACTAGACAATTACAAAATAAACCTGACAGCAAACCATACACGAGTGTGGAAAATTGCTGTTAAGCATTTAATACGTAAAAATGGTGTTTTAAATGCGTCAACAAAAGCAGCCTGTATAGGTGGATATAGGAGGGAAAAAAGTCTTTTTTTGAGCTCGAGCCCATCTGAAATGTCAAACCCAAAATTGTATACTGTGCGTCTATAGATATATAGAGACTCCTACAGAGAGATTTTTTGGACGTCAAACTTGGCTCAGCCATGCACGAGGACACTGAATCAACCTCCCCCACCTCATAAACCACGAGAAACACTCGACAGCGCTACTATGCGTGTCTCTCCTCCGCATTATTCCTAAAGGAGGTTAGTCTCATCCTGCGCCAACAGAGAAGTCAGACTGAATTGAGACAGAAACAGTGGCATCTGCCACAAAAACAATTTAAAGTGACAACTCTGAATCTATGGACCCATCCATCACGGCCGTGAGAAGCCCAATGCACGTGACACCTGAGATTATCAGGGTTACACAATAACACCCCACGCACGCCTGGACTCCACAGAGGTCAGCGAACAAACCCGAGAGTCGATTATTAACAGGTTTGCCGGGTCACGCAGTCAAGACGGGCATTCTGGGTAAAACATTTACCCCTGCAGCTTCAAAGGGACGTTCCAGATTACGATAGCAGCTTCTGTCTCGTACAACTACTGAGCGTGTGCTGCATTAAAAAGGGCTTTTCCATTTCAGCGTTCTGCGGTCATCTACCACCAACACAAGCTGCAACAGTCTGCGAGCCGCACCACCTGCACGTGGGCGAAGTGTGTTAGACCGAGAGCAGGTTTATTCAATGTCTCAGACAGAGAACGTGTTTTAATGGGCGCTTTAGAAATGGGAAGTAAAGGAAGGCCCGCAGGAGAAACTTCCTGCATTGGCATGCCGCAATTCTTCCCACCTACGGTCACTGTGCCAACAATACCACTCTAAAATGTTATGGGGACGGTTAAAGGGACATTCAACATACTCCCACATTTCTAAAGAGTGTACTTTATGGTCTTTCTGCATGCAAATAAACAACTAATGTATTCTGCGGAAAAGCATAACATGTTTAAAGGAAGCAGACACCAGGACGTGACTAATTTACATTGTTTTGGTAACCACAGTTTTGTTTTTTCCTAGGCAATCCCAACAAAATGATTTGCACACATACAAATTGGACTTCTAGGAACTGTTAAAAAAGCATTTTTAAAAAAACAATGATGTTAAACAGTAAGGACAGTAAATTCATATTATATCAGCAAACAAATGTTCTTTATTCCACTAAAATATCATGTTTTCAGCATTAGTAATTAGAATGATTTGTGAAGGATCATGTGACACTGAAAACTGGGGTAACGATGCTAAAAATTCAGCTTTGCATCAGAGGAATCATTTTAAATTGCAATAATATTTCACATTATTACCGCTTTTACTGTATTTATGACCCCAACATTTTAAACAGCATATGTATATAAAGTCATGCACTCAGAAAAACCCTTTAACAGCCAAATTAACAATAAACTAACTTTGGAATTTCATGACTTCAAGACTTTCCACCAGAAATGCTTTTTCCAGCTTTTCAACACCTTGTGCTCCTTTCACGGTACGTTTACAAGCGGAAAACTCACTACTGTACGGATTTTTCAAGAGCTCTGACCCTTCCATTATATTTAACAAAACACTCATAAAAACTGCACACTGTAATTTTTTTCGCATGAAACTCAAAAGGGAATTTTTGAAGAATCTTCACATAGCCTTTCACTACATAACAACAGCACACAGCGGCTACACCTGATAAGCCTCAAATAAACACAATAAAGCACTCTAAATGACTACTATAGCACATTTTGGCAATAAGAAGGAAATAATTCACTAAAAATTGGACTTAAAAGCCTGTTTTGGAGCTAAAAACTTTGGTTATTGTCAAGTGTCATTTAAAAAAGACCTTTGTGAAGTTTTATTCTAGCACAGAAAGAAAGTCATACGGGTTTGGAACAACTTGAAGGTGAGTAAACAAGTAAGTGAACTATTCCTTTAGCTATAAAGGGTAAAATACTGTTGAAAAGGTTTTAAAGCATAAAAAACATTTGTGACAGAGAAGTATCTTATCTCTGGCTCCAACACTGTCGCTCAATGGTTTATAATTTTGTAAACAGAGAAACAGGTGACTTAAGGGTCGACAACGACGTAATGTGAGCGGCAGCACGAGCGCCTGTGTGCTTGGAGACCAGCTGTTTCAGAAAAGTAAACATACTGAGTCCAACAGTGGGGAAGAGGTTCCTCACTTCCTGCCCGTTTACCCGCAAACTGCGTCACTGACGCATTCCTGCTCTGCTCTGAAGTCACGAGACACACATGCACGATACAAAACACAAACTGACATGTTGGCTGAGTCTGCACCTAGCAATGATTTCAATACGCTACCTAACAGTAAACACAGCCTGGAAACACGGCAACCTCAAAGAACAATGAAAGCTTTATGCTTTTAAGCTTTGACCGTCTGATTCGATTATGACATGCTTTAGAATGGGTGTGTTCTGCTGACAGACAGAGGTCACCTCTGTATCCATGACACCAATAACACAGCCGCCCAACACAAAGGAGGGAATCCTCTAGTTCCTTGTTCTGGTATTTTTCTTTCTCTTTCATACTTCATGTTCTTTCAAAACACTGCTGCACAGCCGCTTTCATTCGCATGCCCAATGCCACACTATTCAATACTATTATTGAGTCCAAAAATGAACTATATTTTTAAATGTAACTTTTGTTGCATTTCAACATTCGAAATTGCACTTTGAGTCTATACAAAATATTGAGTTTCGATGTCAGAAACGACAAGGAACTTCGCTTTTGAACATGAAATGGCATGAATTGTGGCTGGACTTTGAGGTGAGGGCTCTTCTTGGTAAAAAGGAAATGTCTGGGATTCCACAGAAACGTCATGCATGGAAGCGCAATTTCTGCATGTAACGACATGCTTGGTGCATTTCCTTGCCGCCATCACAGAAACATTTAAAGAGAAATACGTAACTATATTTGTTCTGGAGAAAATGAAAGTTAAAGTACTTGACTGTCTCCAAAACTGCTTGGTACCTTGTTATAAAAAATTGTTTGTAATTTTTACAGAAAAAAATGCTAAAGTAAAAACTTTTTAACTAGATAAATTCACTGAAAAAAGTTTTTTTTTTTTTTAATAAAACAGATTATTTGAGTCCATTTTATGATAAAATAATAATTCAGTTTTCATAATGCTTAATTCAGTGTGTTACTTGACGCTACTTTGTAACTATTTGTGTGTGAAAATTGCTTCTGTTATTCCATTTTTTTCAGCATGTAAGCTGCCTTACCATAAGGTTGAACAATATTGCATTAAATGCCATTTTCTGTAAAATAGTGTCAAATGTATGGTTTTTGCAAGTAAAAACTATGAATTACTGAAAAATTCCCAGAAAATTTTTTTTTTTTACTTTTTTTTTTTATCAGTAATTACTGCAGTAATTTTTTATCAGTAATTATGCTTTGTGTTACATTTTCTGCTATTTAGTCACTGTATTAATTTTATGTGTGTTTCCCTGATGGCACTATTTAAAATCAGCTTGTCATTTAGGATGTTAAACATCAATAACTTCTACAGGACCAAAGTTTTACTAATAAAATCTAGAGTTTTAAATGTTAATATGTAATGACATCTTCATAACCTTCTAAAATCATAAACTTGCTTTTAATCAAGAATCAATCATCATGTTAATTTCTGTGGTCTTTATTATAAAAGCCAAAAAGGATGTTGGTGTTGTTTTTGTTGTTTGTTTGTTTTTTGGTCCCTTTCTTCACTTAATAATACTAATATTGGGAAAAGTCACAGCCGTCTCTGGTGGATGCTGTTCAGTAATCAAACTAAATTATTCATGTTGTTTGGCCAAGCTCAAAGCAATAACTATCCAAACACTCCAAAATCTGGGTTGCTACACACTCTGCTACAGCGGGTATATTTTCTATGAAATATTTCTATGAAAATGACATGAATTAAAACGCACAGATGAATATAAAATAGAAAATACTGCTCACTGTAATTAAACAAACAGATGCTGTCTACATGCAAGTCTACTCTTAAACATTGACTTCAAGTCACAGTAAGCAGATACATCTCTTCCGGAAAATGTCAATAAATATTGATCCACAGAAACACTTAATAGAGAAAGAACGTTCCTCCCTCAAACGCCACCTGCCAGCAACTACTTCCTGTTTTAACAGGAAACACATCAACACAGAAAAAGAAAACTGTGCTAGTCAATTGACTTCACAGAATCGTCAAAATAGGATTATTAGAAACACTTTTATGAAACACATAGAACTGAAACCATACAGTTTTCACTCACACACGTCTCCTAATGACTAACTAATTTGTGGTAAATAAATGTGTCATTTCACACAGAACAAAAATATACAAAAATAGCCCAAGCCACGTAAATAAACGTACTAGTTTGACTGGGAAACCTACGCTTTTCTATTAACTAGACAAATATTTCCCTTCTTTGAAGAAACTTCATAGACATTTTAACCACACAGAGACCTCCTGACACCTGTGAAAAGGCATGACCCAACAAAAACAATCCAAGCAAACAGAAACCTGGTCAAACGGAAGACAACACTTACCTTTCAGGTTTTTAGGGTTGTTTTGCTTTGTACGTGGCATTTTCAAGGTTTTTCCGTTAGCTCAGTGACACATCGTACGGAAAGATGCTGGATGGAATGCGGCCGGTCACAGGGAGGAAAGACGATCTCCTATTCCGCACAGGAAAGATACCCTCTGCACATCTGGGACAGATGAGAGACTAGTAAACTGAAGCAAAAACAAAACAGGCCACAAACACATACTCTTGCTGCTGGAAACAACCCTAGCCTGGCTTCCTCTTTCTCTAGCTCCAGCTACTGTGACAGAACACTAGTGTTGTCAGGAAGAACCGATGTTTTAGCTGGACTGACACAGATATAGAAATGTGAGCAGTAATCAGATTTCTGATCTTAATGGTCTGTTGCCTTCGATGCATTGACAAACTGCAATTCTACACACACCTGCGTCTATCTGACTTCAAACATGGAGAAATGACACTGTCATCTCTGTCGTGCTGCAAACCCTCTGGGGAATTTTAAAAGTGCTATTCGGGTCTCCATCACAAGCACAATTTCACAGTAATGTTATTATTAGACATATTTCTAAATATTAAAAATATTGTCAGTTTACGGCCATTAAACATACAGCCAAACAGCACAATAGAAAAGGCCCACAAAAATGTTTTAAATCACCATGAAAAAATTAATTAATTAGCTAAATAAAAGATGCAATGATATTTAGTATTTTTAAAAATTATTTTATTCATTTAAATAGAAAACAAACACATCCTAAACGTTAAAACACACAGTTCGAATGATTTGGGTTTAAGAAATGCACCCAAACACAAACATTAAAAAAAATATTCAACTATAAACATTAAAAATAGAAAATGTGCATTATCCTTTGAGTGTATCAGTGCTGATAAATAGCCAATTAATCAGCCTGGTTGTTATATATCCTCTACAATAATGTTGATAGGTTGTTTATGATGAAAATCACCGGTCTTCAAAACATTTGAAAACTGCAGCTCTCAAAATGGCAAAGGCATTGTTTTGGCTCTGCAGGAATAGATGCAAATACGCCCCACATTCTACACAAGATCTTCTTTGTTTCAATGTTTAGGAGGTTTTTGTTTCTATATGTTCCTCAGCTCCATTGTAGCATGAAGCAAACATCTGACATGCCTCACCCATGCATTCCCGCATGCATCCCGTCACGCCGTGTGCCAGATTCCACGCGAATGTTCCGTCTCACCACATTACATAACGCTTACTACGAGTGTGTATGATTTCCCTCTGTGTGCAGCTCTACGGCAATGACATCACCTCTCCGAGGATTTGAGCATACACACACACACTCACACACACTCAAACACACTCACACACACACACTCACACAGCGCATGCACCAGGTTTCACACACACAAACACACACATCTAGAATAGCGTTTCTCACTCCTGGTCCAGAAAGCCCTCCTGCACTGCACATTTTGGATTATTTGACGCGTCCATTTCAGGACATGGAGTTAGGAGCGTTTGATTTGAGAGACCAGGAGCAGGATTGAGAAATACTGTCATAGGACAATCAGTGTGTGTTAAAATCCCCCCAATATGTTGATATTGTTAAAGTGTAAACTTGTACCTTTGGTCTTGTAACTGGTTGGTTATTTCCACACTTATTTTAAACAATTTTCAAGTGTAATTTAAAAGTAGAAATATAACATCTAGTTCCTGAATTATAATAAGTACAAAACAATCAACAAAATAATGTTTATGTTACACTGCATGTCTGCTTTTCAAAATTATATCATCTCTGCTACCCATTGCAGAACTGGAAAAATATACATTTTAGTGCTGTTAATATTAATCGCGATTAATCGCATCCAAAATAAAAGTTTTTGTTTACATAGTGTATGTGTGTGTAATGTATATATTTATTATGCATATATAAATACACACCCATGCATGTATATATTTAAGAAAAAATATGTTATGTTTATATATTAAATATATTTACATATAATATAAATGATATCAATATAAATATGTAAATACATGTAAATATTTTCATATGTATTTATATATACAAAATAAATATACACAGAACACACACGTATATTATGTAAATACAAACTTTTATTTTGAACGCGATTAAACGCGATTAATTGTTTGACAGCACTAATACATTTATGCACACACGTTAATACAATGTTAATACAGAATTTGACTATGACACTGCATCTGAAACAATGTTACTGCGGAATTTGAATATTGCGTTAATTTAGATTTTGAATGTTACTGCAGAATTTGAATATTTTGTTATTTCAGAGCTAAAATGTTACAGTAGAATTTGAATATGACTTCATTCCAGAGTTGGAATGTTACAGTATTACTGCTGAATTCGAATATGATTTTATTTCAGAACTGGACTGTTACAGTGTTACTGAATAATTTGAATATTACACCATTTCAGTTTTGTAATATTAAAATGTTAGTGAAAAATTTATATTTCAATTCTTCACTAACACTGCAACATTCACAATTTGAATATTACATCATTTTGGAATTGGAATGTTACAGTGTTACTGGAGAATTGATATATTTAGTCATTTCAAAATTGAAATTGTACAATGTTACTGAATCATTTAAATATTTTGTTTTTGCAAATGTTGCTGCCGAATTTGAACAGGACATTGCAGAACTGAAATTTTACAATGTTACTGCAGGATTTGAATATGACATTATTGCAGACTTGGAATGTTACAGCATAATTTTAATATTGCTAACATCAGAATTAGAATGTTTCAATATTACTGCAGAATTTCAATGCTATGTTATTTCAGAATTAATACAACTGGACTAGTAACGTCAAGGTCAGGGGGTTTGATTCCCAAAGAACACACATACTAATAAAATTGGCCATGCATCTGCTAAATGCATAAATGCAAAATGTTAAAAGATTCTATCAATCAAGCTATTAGCAAACACACTGAACCCTGTCTAACAGAGCCAACAGAAACTGATGCACATGGGACACATACGTAGCCTACTTGGCATGCATGCAATGGCAAGAAAGATGGCACTAAACAGGGGTTGCTCCTGTAAGGCAGACCGTGCCAGTGACAAACTGACATGCTTACAGCCTATAAGATCCGCATGCGATGAGTCACCATGTGTCCAAGCCTGACACAAACACACCACGTTTTCCAATAAAAGCTACTACGCTTACATGCCACACAGTTCAGTGCCAAATCCAGGTGCGCACTGGATGAATGGCGCATTACTGCCTTTAAGAAACACATGAAGAGGGCGGAGCCGGGGAAAACCCCTCTGCAACAGGACACGAACAAGAAACACTTCCCTAATTCGACAACAAAATGCCCTTTAAACCAGCCGAAGACGTGCAAAGCGCATTCGAAACGCGTTCATTTGCATCGCACGGTCAAGGGAAGGTGTTTTGGCGCTTACCTGCCGTCGCGGTCGGTGCTTCGGAGACTCTCTCCAGCAGCGTTGCGGGCTTGATAAACATTTACACCCCGCGTATTAGGATTCTGGAGACGTGCGCTCTCGGCGAGATACAAAACACGGGCCGGCTCGGTACAGAGCGACCGACACCAGGCAAAATCAGTGTAAAACTCACACAGACATGCTCACAAGTTTAAACAACCCATAAAACCCTTTTGGAAACATTGTGTTCCAAAACAACAGCTCTTGGAGGTGCGTTTACGCACCGCATGCGTCCGCTACGCACTGGACCATGCGTCTAAACGCTTATCAAGTCGCGTGTATTTCTTAACTTTCGGTACTTACAGGTGCAGTCTGAACTGTTGTGAAGGGTTTCAACGGTCAGAGGTCTGTTTTTTTTCCCTCTCTCGCTCTATCTTCTCTCACTTTCTATTGCAGGAAACCGACAGGCCCACTGACGTCAACGGGGGTCCCGTCTCCGCCTCCCAAGCGAAGCAAAAGCGCTCAGGGAGTATCCCGACGGCCGTTGGAGCACATGAATAAAACGCGTTAAGCATCATCTGGGTGACTAATATTGTAAACTTTCCTCACAAACATAACAAGGATGCGAAATAAATGCGATTTACCGAGCGGCATTTGAAAAAGCGCATTTTAAGAGTCATTTGTAAAGCGTCGCTTCTCGCGGCACCCCTCAGACGGGCCCCATGTGCGCATAGTTCAGGACTGACGGTGTTCCCGGAGGTTCCTTGTTTGTTAGGTCACGTTGTGCCCCTCAACCAGCGCTGGGCTTTCCCGCACAGATCCAGGCAAACAATGGAGAATGCAGCGCAGAGTGTGATTGCGGTGTAATTATACGCAAAATCATTTCGGAAATTTAAACGCTTCAACTGTAATGTTTCACAGTCATGCAAAAATGAAAGCACTGAGTACGCTCGTTTTAGGGCTGATGTTTCTAAGAAAAATATGCACGTATGTTACAGCCAGCGTTAGGTTTTTGGATTTATGTGCATTTAAAATGAATAAAACGAGGGTTATCCACTTTAGGTTTTCTGTTATTCCTATAGGCTAGCTAATAGTTCGTTGCGCTTTGTTGCAGTATGCGAATGCGAATAAAGGAGGAGCTTAGGGGAAAACAACTTTTTTTTTTGACTGTTTAAACAGACAGTTAAACAGTTATGTAATGTTTAATGCATTTCAAAGAATGAAAGATATTTTCTTTCAGCTTTTTATATTCATGTGGTAGCCTACATTTAATGGTAAGTTAAAAACAAGTTAGGTAATAATGTAATAGTAGGCTAATCTACAAAGCAGTCAGATAGCTACATTACATAAAATGATTAGGCAATCTACCAAGCAGTTTATACAAACGCTGATGAAAAGGTGATGAAAGTTATACTATGTTATACAATGTTATATTCATGATAGTTTATACTTTCAAAAAAAAAAATCAACAAAGATTTTGTTGAATATATAAGATAGCTCTTTAAGCAGCTTTAAACAATGCATGATGACCTACAGTGGTGACACCTAAACATAAGAATCATATTTAAAAGAAAAAAATAGAATTTCAAAAGATAGAAACATTTGCTTTGTCATTTATATTTGCAGTTCAGTCTGTCATAACCATCTGGTTGTCGGGCAATGACCCTTGTTCAGAGCGAGTGACAATCACAGCCCATGGCAAGCCAACTAATCAATACACTTCCAAAAATGAACACATTAATTAAATGAAATTAAAACCAGACTTTATCACAGTCGTGGTGCTTAAAAACTAAAACAGATTTATTGATGGATGTTTTGCTTGTTCTCACAATAATGATGTCATTATTTTCTTTGAATATGTAAACAATTGCCTCACGTTGCAGTAAGCAATTTACTGAATGTTGACCTCAAGAGTCAGCCGTGTGTGCAGAACCACAGGACACCACATATCCGCCAAAAAAACCATATACTAAGCCACCCTGAGACAGCACCAGATAGCACAAATAATGTTGCTCGGCTAATTTTAACCCACATCCAAAGCGTCTCACAATATGTCCACGGGTGTTTGTGTTCACAAATGACACATCGCTTAATGAGAAAGGTCAGAGTATTTCAGCCCTGAGAATATAAATAGCTCTTTAATGAAGGTGGAAGAGGTGACTATCCGTTCTATCCTTCCTCCAGCAACAAGCCCACAGGGACTCATACATACGTGTGCTGGTGACGAAGAATAGGGGGCGAACAGCATCACGCTGGATATATGTGTTCTCCCCCTCTCTGTCTCTCTCTCCATGTTCTATATTTAAATGCCCAAACAAGCACACACATACAGTGGGATCACTGGCACACTGAAAATCTGGGATTTTTCATCTAAACCTGCAAATAAACAGATTTCTAATTCACTAATCCAGGCTGCGTTTCCCAAAAGCATTGTAAGTACATCGTAGACCCATTGAAACCAATGGAGCTACGCTCAACGTAAGCTTACAATGCTTCTGGGAAACGCAGCCCAGATTTGTAACACTGATCAAGTGACTCCAGATTTTCCAGCTTCCGCTTAAATTCGAGATGTTGATCTTGGAGATCTTGATCATCCAGTTTTGTTCACATCTGTTAATGCAACAACTGACATTAACAAACAATAAACAATGCATTTGTTAAAGTATTTATTAGTCTTTGTTAATGTTAGTTCATTTTTGGTACGTGTTAACAGTCGGGTCAGTTGAATAGTGTTTTTAGTTGTTAAAAATATTTTCATTGTTAGTTCATAATAACTAATGTAATTAGCTAATATTAATGTTATATTGCTATATGTTATATAAATATAATACTTAACTAATATTAACAAATGGAAGCTTATTTTATACTTAAAAAATATTTTTGACTTGTTTTCCAGTACAAATATCTTAAACTAAGATACAAGCAACATAGGATATAAAGACTCGTTTCAGAGAAACTTATCAATATTATGTGAGTTTAAGTTAAAAGCTCTGCCAGTGGGGTCAGAAAAATAAACATAACTGAAAGAAAAAAAAATATATAGTTTTCTTACCCAAATTTTTAATAGCAATTATTTGGACTTGTTTTATGCATAAACGCTTAATTTTGATGCATTTTACAGAAAACAAGGCTTAGTATCTCAAGTCATTTTGCTTTGTTTTGGAGAGTTTAGTTAGCAGTTTTGTTCATGTCAGGCTCCACTGCTGTTGTCATACAAGTCTAATATTAAAACATTTTGAAAATCATATTTGCATATCTTTTTCATTCATTTTTTCAAACAAAAATTGTCATGCCAGTAATATGTGTAATTAAAAGTTGTATTAAATTAGAAATACGAATTGCATTTTCTCAGACTTTTGGAGCCAACTGCATGTTTTTCATTTCAGATGGTGCACAGAACAAACCCCCCACGAACTGTTGTCGCAGAGCGAAGCACGTCATATCACACGTAGTCTTGAGGTCCCTGTGCAGAGCACCCGTCTGAGTTTGAGGGGGTGATGATGTTCCATTCAGAGATGCCTCGGTGACAACCAGCCACCCGCACACTCTCCATATTCTGACACAGTGACTCACTCGCTTTCAACCAACACCGATTACAAAATGGCATCCTGCATTTTATGCCTCTGCTGTTTCTTTCTTAAGTTTGCTTTCAAATGTTTACAAACTTTTGTTAAATTATTCTAACGATATTACTTAGCTAAGCTGGTTAGAATTTGTTTTAGTCTATAGTTTTTGCATGAATAACTAAAGCAAACATGACATTCCTATTTATTGTTTTCATTTAATTTTTAAGACACACCTTGTTTTATTGTGAATGACTCATCAGTGCACATTATTCCAGAGAAAAGTTTTTGTTTTCAAAATATTTCATCAAAATCCAATGCAATCACTTGCTCTGCCTTTGAACCAACTTTAAATTTCATGCAAAACTAATAAATATTAACTATTAAAGGGATGTTCCACTTAAAATGGAAAATTCTGTCATTATTTACTCATACTCAAGATGTTCTAAACCTGTATAACTTTCTTTTCTGGAACACAAAAGAAAATATTTTAAAGAATGTTGATAACCAAATGGATTCCGTTCTATTTTTGTCTATACTATGGAAGTCAATGGGACCTGAAATTCTTCAAAATATCATTTTTTTTTAAATACCTCTATGACTTTCTCTTTTCTGTTGACCAGCAAAAATACACATATTTTGACAAAAGCCATTTACCAAACTGTTTCATGTCCCACTGACTTCCACAGTATCCCCCCCACCACCCCCATACAATGAAAGAGAACCCAAAAATATATATTTTGAAGAATGCTGGTAACCAAATGGTTTTGGTTCCCATTGACTTCCATTGTATTTTTTGTCCATATACAGTATGAAAGTCAAAGGGATCATTTGATTACCAACGTTCTTCAAAATATCTTCTTTTGTGTTCCACAGAAAAAGAAAGTCAGACAAGTTTGAGAGGGGAGTAAATGTAAAAAAAAAAAAAAATTGGAGGGTGGACCATCCTTTGCTACCTTTGTTCATGCTGAACATCCTATTTTCAGAAAAGATCTACCATAAAACTGAATCTGCTGAATAAACGTATTATAAAATGGTTATTTTAAACATTGTTGCTGTTGCCATTTCATAAAAAACAGCTAAAATGCTGCATGTCACATTAATGATGGTAAAATCACTGTAATGCACAACATCCTGTCACATCAACATATGGATATCTGTAATTGCATGTAATTCTAGCTATAGTTTGTCAACATTCAATGAATGAGGCGTGTTGCATCATCCCTTGAGCGATGCGAGAGACGTGTGCGCCACCGCTTTCGTGACATGCAGTCTGATCCTAAGTGCATTCCGGAGTCTGAACAGACGTCCTTTGGGAGCAATCGTGTTTCAGCCGCGCCACATCAAAAATAATAAGCTATTTGCATACCCTAGCTAGCACTTCATCCAGTGCAGATAGAAATCAGTGTCATCTTACACGCCGTTGAAGCCTTCGAATGCTCACTGAACATATTATCGTATGTCAGCTTTGGACCTCCTTTACATTCACTCTCTAATTAGAGGCTATTTCAAGATAAACAAATTAGCTGTTAGCATAACAGGCTAGCAGGGCTACATTTCGTAACACTGCTGCATATCCTATATTTAGTTCATATGTTAATACTATTAACTACAAGGTGCTGAAACTGATATAACTGCCAATTCCCAAATCATTGAAAAATGTATTTATGCATGCAAGACTTTATTCTAGTGCCTTTTTTGTACATAAAAAAAAAAAAAAAAAGTTCAATGACCCTAAACTGAAGAAAACCTGGTGCACAAAGTAACTAATTTGTTCTGGAAAACACATCTAAATACCCAAAATAATAGAACATTGAACACTAACAAGTCTTCTTTGTTTCTAAAAACACATAAAATAACACTTTATTTCAACATTTACTCTACCAATCCACTCCCATGCTGGGAAATAGAAATGTTTTGCCCAGTTCCAGCTAATGGTCAAAAAAAGTATTAAAGGTACAATATGTAAGATTTTTGTAATAACATTTTTAAAATCACTTGCACAGTGTTATATATTTTTTGCAGTTGTGTACATACGTTATTTCGAAAGTTCCCAAAGATTGGTAAATTTAGAGAAATTCCAGTTTTAAAACATGGACCGTCCCTTTTCCGGTCTTCCGGTATGGTTATGGTCGCCTATCGATGACGCAATATCCGCGCTATCATTGGACAAATCACACTTGGACAAATGCGAAATTGTTTATTGTGCATTTCAG
>SCHK01039680.1:0-15005 GCA_004124795.1 Poropuntius huangchuchieni
TGAAGATTGAAATAATTTTTTAATGCTTGATTTAAAAAAAAAAAATAAATAAATAAAAATAAAAATATCAATAGTATATATTTACTTTTTCCCAAACATAAATTTGCGACAATATATAAATGATTTTAGTTGTGTTAATGTAGCAAACCGGGAACAGGATTTCCACATTCATGCTTTGCATGGGACTGAATAGGGAGAGTACATTTTGAAATAATGTTATTTTACGCAGATTTAGCAAGATGAGAAATGGGGAGATTACCATTGTTGTGAAGTATTGAGCATGTGCTTGGGTTGAGGATCTGCTAACAAGAACAAGTTACTTTAATAGAAAAGCAGAAATTATAATGCAACAAATACAGCCAGTTCAAGCTTCTAGCTGCCAACACCTAACGTCGAATGTGTAAAGTTATATTTAGCTCGCCAGTAAGTGTGATTGTTACCACAGATATCTTTTGAATCACTCAGGTGAACATTCCTATTGGCTGAAAAAGAGGCTCACATACACTATAGATTATGTACTGGGGAAGCCCAATGTGATGCAGCCTTAACGCGACATGAAAACATGAATCCCGAACTAGCGTTAACATGTCCTTTCAATTTCTCCCTTTCTCTCTCCCTCACCCGCACGTCCCTCCCCCAGTCGCGGCCCCTTGCTCTCTTTCATGCCATGTTCGCAGCACAGACGCTCTCCATTGGCGCAGTCGCAGTGCTAAGCTGGAATCAGTGACGCCAATCCCTGATTAAGTCCAGCTCAGCCTGCCTGCCACGAGCTGGGCCGACCAATCGCTACAGTTTCCCCATCCTCCTCCGCTTTTCTCGCATCAGAGTCGGCCCATTGTAATAGCCGATTATGAACGTGTTACAGGAAGCATATGGACTCCTAAGCGCATGGCTAATTTCTCTTGATTATGCTGGAAGTACCTGCATATACTGTCTTTCACACCTTTGCCCCGGGGCCATGAAAAATGACTGCAGTCAGGGCCTTTTGATGAAAGGTATTCTAGAAGCTTCTGTGGAAACTGTCAGCGCCCGTCCAATCACAACACAGCACTGGCGAGGGGAGGCTTGAGAGTGGAAGGGGGAGGGAGATGCAATGAGCTCTCGAATGGGAGACAAGGAGGAAAAAAAAAAGAAAAAGTGTGTATGTGTGCGTATGCATCTAAATCGAGCTCTCTGAGCACTGGACACAGATACACAACGCAAATCCTCAACCAATTATGCAGTTATGCGATTCATGTGAACTGAAACGCTTTAATTGCTAACCAGTTTACTAAGGCTTATTTTAAAGCTTTGTTGCTTTGGTACACACTCTTACGTGTAAACGCATTAAAGCCACTCGCCAGAGCTCTGATAGAGAGACACTACACAGGATCTGTTAGAGCAAAGATATGGGTTCAATACAAGGTAAGCTCTAGCAAATAGTATTTGTGGTATAATGCTGATTACCACAAAATGTAATTTAAGAGTAAGAGTAAGAAGGAGAAGGAGAAGGAGGAGAAGGAGAAGGAGAAGGAGAACGAGAAGAATAAGAATAAGAAGAAGAAAAAGAATAAGAATAAGAAAAAGAAGAAGAAGAACAAGAAGAAGAAGAAGAAGAATAATAAGAAGAAGCAGGAGACATGTATACACTATAAACCGCAAAACATCTTATAAGACAATGTTTTTTTTACCTGAATTGCAGTGAAGAATAACTAATTCACCGGCCCTACAAGAATGATAATAAGACCGTTTTCAACTAAAAAATAAATGTAGCTTTATGACTGCTTTATTAATGTACTCCACATTTTTGCTTTGACAGCCCCCAATTGTGCAAGTGCATGACCCCATGTACTTCCACTGTAAGTGCCTTAATGTTACTAAAAAAAAAAAAAAGAAAGAAAAAAAAGAAAAGAAAAGAAATTATGTTGTGTGGTAATGGACATTATTCCATTAATGCTGTCGATATACATTAACTTATTGATCCTGGAAAATTATTTTAATAATTCTACAGCACACAACTGCAACAGTGAACCAATGCAACTTGATCAGACATACAAAAGCTCATCCACTAACATTGTTTTATCAAACAAACAGGCACGTAGATAAATCATACCCAAAAAGACAGCATCCCATGAACGTCCCAGGCAGTGTTCTAGAGCAGAAAGAAAAGACTGACACAGGGAAAAAAGCAAACATCAGCTTTTATGGAGGCCGTATTAGATATTAAATCCGTCTGTTTGCGAAACAGCTCAAACGCACACAGCATTCCCAGTGAATTAAGCAGCACTTCATTACAAATAGAAAAAGAAAAAAAGCATATTATACATCAGCCCGAGGGAGTATTTTCCATCTCACGGTGTGCCACAGATCTTTCTCACTTTCACAAAGACATCTTCATTTACTGACTGATGGGAAATTAAATCCTGCATTAAACGTTCAATTCTTCGACTACACAGGACAGATGAAAGCACTAAAGGTACGAGAATGGTGTAACACTTCATGGTAGGCTGAAATTACAGGACCTGAGCCCAGTCTAAGTACAGAGGAGACACCTTAAATGTAATTACAGCACACTGACTGCGCCTCCTACTACAGACACACACTCCGCACATGCTGCTAAAGCGTAATGACAGGCTTTCCAAGATGAGCCGTGACTTCAAACAGAGGCCAGAAAACGCTGAGTGGGTTTATTTTGATCAAAAGCACTTTCCAGCCCTGTTTTCAGACTGTGAGTGAGTTACGAGACAAGACAAAGGCATTGTGATGTAGAGATGTGAATCAGACCTCACAGGGAGAACAGGTTTTTGAGGTCAATATAATTGAACGTCACTTGCTCTCAATGGCATGTTTGTGGCCATCTGTGGAGGAGAGCACAGGCAGAGTTTGTACTACCAAATCATTATCTGTCACTTTGACAGACTCGGTTGTAAATGTTTTGCCATGATCTATTTTAAACCGTCCTTGTTTTCCAGAAAATTATATAGTGTTTATAAAACATAGGCTACATTGAAAGCTAAGGAACTAAAATCATGTACGACTGGTAAGCGTGAGTTTGGAGAATACAGAAAGTTCTATTCATTCAGTCGAGTTTCTATGACATTGTTAAGAAAAACCTGGTATTTTTAATGTGACAATAATATCACCTGTCGTGGTTCCCACACTTTCTGACCTTGGTTCCCCTTGTCAAAAAATAAATATACTGAAATGTATTTGAAATACATTTATTTTATGCTAAGTATACTATACATTTACATATTATGTACTTAATAAAAAATACCCTGCAATTGTACTTCAGTATACTAAACTGGTCCACATGAAGTCTGCTAAATTGGAACAACTAATGTCGTATAAAGTGCCGTTTAATTGTGCAGAAGTATTGCTGAAGTCCAACCAAAGTATATCTGATTGCGCTAAAGTGGAACTACTACAAGTATACTTCATGTACACTTTAAATATCTTGCATTTAAAGACTGATATTATTCAAATATCACACAATCCTTATCAATAGTGACATTAAAACACATTTTAGGCTTAATAATAAGAAATGTACATTGTGCACAAGTAGTACTCCAAATAAAGTTTAATTATAATTTTTATATGAGCAAGTCTCAAGTGATAAATATATTACTTCAGGCTGCCTAACATTCTGTGGCAGGATAGGGTTAATATAAAAGATTTCACAAACAGCAACCTTAAAATCATTATAATTAAAAGTGATTCTCAAAATTTTGACTCCTACGCTCCGCACTTTTTTAATAATACTTTTACGTACACTTTCACTTATGTTCATAGAAAGTATTAAAAAACATGAGATTATGTTGATGTTCTGAGATTTTATTCAATTTACATGATTTTGCAGGTCTAGAATTAACACTTAGAAAACTAGGGTAGGGTGAGGGGGTAAATTAAAATAAGAAATAACATGATTTCTAAATATTTTAGCTTACTTCAATTCTTATTTTGCTTTTAAATCATTTTAAGTCATCTTGAGGCCCCCTTAAAAGCTTGCTGTGGCCCTCTAGTGGGCCCTGGCCCCTGGATAAAAAAAAAAAACCTCACCTAATCACCTATAGAAATATTGCTATAAATCTTATTTATTACTCTCATGTATCGACTCATACATTTAAGTCAATTTTCATGATTATCCACAATTCTGTTTCAGAATTACTAACCTCTTCCTCCTTAAGTAGGGAAACATATATCTATTTTTTTCTCTGTCAAAACGACAGCAATTTTGGATTCTCCATCAGTGTTTTTTAAGTCCAGTAAATGAGAGAGCATTTTCTTTAGTGTACAGAGGGTATCTGTGCATGTCCTCTGGAGCCAGACACACGAGCGACTCTCCTTAGGGTGGCACTTATTACAAAGACACCTTGCGATGCCGTGTGCATCCCCAGGTCCCAGACTATGCTTGTTGCTATGGAGATACACACCTTGCAGTTGTTTTTTCTCTCCGCCTCTCCCAGATCTCATCACAGCAGAGCATCTGTCACTTCCTCACAACACAAACAGACCTCACTTAGGCTGCTACAGGACTCACAAAATGCAATAAACTGACAGGTCAAAATACAGGTATGAGTGAGCAGATGTTAACAGATACTATAGTTTTAAGGGAGGCAGCTTTATGTGCAGATAAGCAGGAGGTTGGCAAAGGAAATGATGGGTAATGCTCTTCGTGATAACTGCTATGTAAGGAACTATGTAATTTGAAAGGCTATGGGGACAACGCATTTTGTGCTTTGTCAGCGAGAGAAGATGCAATAAAACACATCCTTCTGTCTGATTATATACAGCAACAATAAAACCTAAAAATAAAAACTTGATACACTAACTCAATTAAATAGCTCTCTCAGAATAAAGGCTAGTGATCGGCTTACAATATAAAATTTACAAATTATACGTACACTACTGTTTGGGGTCAGATTTTTTTTAAATCAAGTAATATTTTTATTTATTATACTACCGACTTATTATGAATTTATTATAAAGTTATATAAATTTATTATATAAAGTTATAGTTTTTGAGCAGCAAATCAGCATTTTATAATGATTTCTGAGGGATCACGTGACACTGAAGACTGGAGTAATAACACTACTGAAAATTCAGCTTTGCATCACAAGAATAAATTGCATTTTAAAATATATTCAAATCAAAATATTTATTTTTAAATTAAATAATATTTCACAATATTACAGTAGCAACAGTACTGTACTTGATCTCTGTTGACTACTTTCCTTTTTTATTTGGATACTGATGGAAACAAATTAAACAGAAGTGTAGTATTAGTGCAAAAACAGCTTCATATTATGTAGCACAAGTTAAAATCAAAAGACCCAAACTTTAATAATTTATTAGCATAAAAACAGCCTATATGAGGAAACAGTTTTCTGCTCGGGTGTCATATATACCACGATATAACAGAATATTAACAAGCGGGTCACATAAAAATGGCCTGAGGTCTGCATGTGGTCTGCGTGTCGAATAGCACTGCGTTAGCACAAGCGAATAATCTTTTGTTTTTACAGTATCAAACCCTAGATGTCAAACAAAATAGGCAGCTCGTGGTCAGCGAGTTCAATACCCTGCAGCAGTGAGATTAGCTCTAATACGATCTACACAGCCGAGAGTGACGTGTGACCCGACCCTGCCAATAGACACGTTTCAAAGGCTTCACGCATACAATCATGAATCAGTGGAAGCCATTGCAGGGAAAATCACCATAACACTCGCCTATCATGCTAATCTCATCGTTTTCCATGTTTAACCTTGCAGGAACGAGAAGAGTCTGGAGATCTTAATTAGCTGCGTTTAAATATGCAGCTGTATTTAAGTCCTGCGGTTTCTCGCAGAGAGATAAAAAGACCCGCATGAGAGGAAGACTGGGAGCTGCTCTACATGAAAACTGGAGCGACTGGGGACGTGCCTCGTGGGACAAGCGCAAAGCAGAGAGAAATCCTTACCATAGTCACCCTCAATTAACCGCACTTCATATGAACATCCCCCCTCCCCCGGCACATGCACTAAAACAGAGTAATAGTGAACATGAGCAGATTGTCGTATCACTGACACTGTATAAATGCATTAATGTTGTCTGAATTAATGGAATCATTTCTGCCATTACAAAAAATTCAAAAATCATTCTTTACCAATAACAATAAGATTCAATTTATGTTATGCAACTTTCTTTACTACTATGACAACAGCTCATCCGATTTCAAAATGTTGCCGCTGTTCCAGTGAAAAGCAGCAGGGCATTGTAACAAATATCTTTGTATTGCATAACTGCAAACTGAAGCAATTCTCAAGGTACTTTACAATGCCCCTCATGTTTCTAAAGAAACACTGGGAAGACCAATTCATTCTAGTGAAATGGTTTATTCAGATTAATTAGTTTTATTGAACTGGTAAACAAAAAGATTTGAGTCATCACATTGCATAGACAATTCTGGGATCAGAATCTTAATATTTGGTTAGTTTTAAAAGAAATTAATCTTTTTATTCTGCAAGCATCATGCATTATATTGAGCAAAAGTGGTAGCAAGGACATTTTTAATGTTTCAAAAGATTTTTATTTCAAACAAATGTAAAAACGCATCATGGTTTCTACAAAATCAGCATATTAAAATGATTTCTAAAGGATCATGTGACACTGAAGACTGGAGTAATGGACTGCTAGAAAACTTTACTATTTTGGATCAAATAAAGAAAACATCAGAAATATAAAATCAAATATAATTTAAAAAAAATCATTATACAACACAAAGAAAAAAAATCAGTAGTGTATCTGATTATCTGCATTTAATCTGTGTGAAATTTGTGTTTACATATATGTACATCGATTCGTATATTTAAGAAATATATGAAAAATATATTTATATATAATATATATTGTATAAATATGACAAATATACAAATATGAATGCCACAGGCATTTAGTTTATTTCATTAGTTGTATTTAATATCCTTATTGCTTTCATGACAAGATAAATACTGCCCCGATTTTCTCTGAGTTCTAAAAATATTCTATAATATTGTCCTCTTAAATGGCTTAAATGTAGTTGGTTAAAAAAAAAAAAAAAAAAAAAAGCATTAAGTAGCTTGCAAGTGTAGCTAGCTATTTCATATAAAGGCTCATAAAGGCTGTAGTTTAAATACTTTAAATTATGATTAGCCTCGTTGGGAAAGTTACTTTCCCAACATTGCGTCATAACAATGAGGCCACAAATTTCACTAGGAAATCTGCTATCTATGGACTGAGGCCACTTCTTAAACCGAAGCAATTTGCACAAGCCTCTAATCAGGGATGAAGCACCACTAACTGCTAAACACTGAGGAACCGCACAGTAACCTGCTGCGTCTGACACCCTAGGCTGGAATTAGTCCAGGCCGGGTCTTATGAGCCAGAGCTTCGTGATCAAAGGAATGTGTGTGAAGACGAGCAGGTACAGCCTGTGGAGCAGATACCGGAGCTCGGCTCACCGGACCTGCGCTACCGGTACGTACGTGTCTGCGTTCCTTCACCCAACTGTTTGATATTCAGACAGGTACGTTATGAAGACAGCTCTATTATAAGACATTCTGTGCTTTTCCCCACCATCCCTTTATACTACTATTACTGCTATAGTGGGACATTTACACAGAAAGTGATCAGCCACATTTCAAAACACACACTCAAGGACAGCACGCTTATAGAAGAAGAGTCATTTTTAAAGGGAGATCGAGCTCGTTTGAACACACACACACACACGGCAGGCAAAAAGACAAGATGGCGGTAGGCTGCACTGCCTGAGGCAGGCTATAAATACTGACCCAGTCTGAGAACGTCTCTGTCTCTCCACACACACACTACCACCTCCAGCGGTTCAAACACAAACACACACACTCTCCGAATCAGAAAACCATCAAAGCCTCTTTCGACCATGCACAAAAATCAGCAACGGCAGCCTGTCTCACACAGTGTCCTGACCAGTCACAATATGATGAAATAACGTGATAAAATATTCTCCTCTGTGTTAACCTATGCACAACAAGCAGCATGGCATT
Source organism: Poropuntius huangchuchieni (assembly GCA_004124795.1). NCBI lineage: Eukaryota > Metazoa > Chordata > Actinopteri > Cypriniformes > Cyprinidae > Poropuntius > Poropuntius huangchuchieni. Next base: position 8,024 of record SCHK01039680.1, read on the forward strand.
TTGTTGATCGCTTGGTTTCCATTTCTGTCCTGTCACACTTGGTAGCCCCGCCCACAGTCAAATCTCATTGGCCTAAAATCCAGTTGTACAAAGCTGTTTATTAAACAAATCTTCTTGCACAAAGCTAAGTTAAACTGACATTTGCCAAAAAAAGAAATGCACCTTAAAATGCAATTACATTTTGATGGAAAGATTAAACAAAAGTCCTAAATTTGTCAGATTAGCTGCTTGATCTGCTACTCGTAGTAAATGTCAATTTTCAATAAAAAAAAAAAAAAATGCAATCAGGCAGAGTAAACTGTGCTATCTATTCATGCACACATACATGCAGCAGTGCAAAGACTTAAAAAAAAACAAAGCAGGAAGGCATCAGCATATTGGTAAGGATTTGCATCACCATTTGTGGGATGTTGTAAAAATAGTTACCTATGTAAAAGTGCACCGATTCAACCAGTGTCTTTAGTTCTCTATGCAAATCAATGGAGCTTCTCTTGAGAGCCCGATGCTTCTCAGAGAAACACTGAATCTCCCACGACGCTGCTGACTTACGTATATGTGAACGTGGAGGGTCTGCAAATATTCTTTTTTTAAATTCAAACTGTGTTTGCTGTTACACAGAAGAGGCTGATGAAAAGTCAGAACAACATTTTGCAGGACATTAACATGCTCAGCACATAGACGTGTTTCCATGATTTGTTCAAGACAACAAACACGCAATCAAAAAGAAAGCCAAACGTGAAGAGAGGGTCAAAGCAAACCACACAAAACTGTGTCTTATAGTATAGTAGATTTACTACTGATCAAAATACATGGATCTACATGCAATTTCCTATATGTGTAATTCTTGGTAAAGGTCTCATTATATTTGGGGATTTTGAGTGAATGTCTAAAACGCAGAGAAACCCCATTTACCCTCCATGAGGGTGTCTCTGTAAAATAAAGCCCCATTATTATGCTATAATTTACAACATAACCCAATGTGTGAGAAAAGCCTAAATAATCTGTTATTAAAATGACTCGCAGAGCAATGAAGAAATCCTATCTTTAACAACTTTATTTAAATGGACTGGTCTAAGAGGACGCTGAAAAACAATATACGCTTATACTAGATGCGGATAAACAATTTTATGTTACAACATATACAACAAATCAACATTACATCAAGGTCTTTGTTTTTATATCAAGTTTTGAGAACATATTCCACCACCCCAAGTCATTTGATTCAGCAACATGATTCAACCAGTTACAATTAAAGCAAACAGTTAAAGCACATATATGACAAATAAAATTAATCATAATGCTTTTTCAATAACAGACGAGCACAAAACTGAAATGGGACGCCAGCGCCCTGCGGGGGGAAAAAGTGGCACTTTATTTGGTGCCTGTGTTACTGCCAAGAGACGTTTTAGTAACAACAAAGTGAATTTCTAAAAAGCAAGTTCAGAGCTTGAAAAAAAAAAAAAAAAAAAATTCATCCAAAAAGCATGCTTCAGTAGGCCATGAGTCATCCCTCTGCTTGCTGCCCTGCATGCACACAGTGGGCAGCGGCTGGCCTCTCAGATGGGCTGTCTGGCTGAGGACTCTGCTCGTACAGTGGATGCCAAGGTCTCAGGGGATCAAACTCCTCCTTACGAACGGAGGAACTCAAGGACGAACAGCCAGACTGAGTCATTAGCAGTAATTAACGATGCCCTAACTCGGCAAATATGGCATAGGAAAGTGCTGTAATGAGCAGGTCCTTAAAGTAGAGCAGGTGTTAACCGACAAACAACCTGTGTGAGCTGTTCAGCCTGACGTAGGCCTGCTGGGTAATGGACCCTGCTGGAACAGCCCCTGCCTGCCATATCAAACAGACTAAAGGATGTTTACACAAAGAACGAGAACTACTGCGATACTAGCATCCACACCAACGGACAACAAAGTTCTGTTGACTATAAAGCCACGCTGCAGGCCTATCGTCTGCCACATTAAATGCATGAGCTATTTAAAATCAGGTGGATTCTGATTGGCTGTCAATGTTTTTATCGTTCATTAGCAGGAGAAAAAAATAATTCTGAAGTGATCCCAACTGTAGAGTTCCTCTGTGTCATTAAGAAAACTTATCGTTTAGTTATCGTAACAGTTACCGATGTGAATGGGCTGCAACAAGGCTGTCTCAACAATAAAAATCAGTTTCTGTTCATGAAAAATCAATAAAATGTCATTCAAATAGTGGCACAACAGTCTCAGCAAAATAATGTAAACTACTACTAATAAAATTTAAATATTTCACAACTCTCAGTAACTAACTACAAGATATTGTTTATCAGTATTCAAGTTTCCTGAGAAGTACCTATGATCCAAGTGCCATAGTAGATGAGATACAATTAGAGATACATACACGTCTTACAGTCGACACTAAAAGAAATAAGTAAAAATGATAATGGATATGGCTCTAGTTAAAAGTATAATATAGACTTGTGACTGAGACTGAGCTGTTTTCTTGCTACTGTGTGATTTCCAACAAAAATCTTTTTAGAAGCTTTTGAAATTTGGGGACATGAAGAGTGCAAACCATCGCAAATCCAGCAATTAGTGTACAAAAATCATTATTTCCCAAATGAATGATCCAATATCTGAGAGGATAAATAGCACCCACTCAATCACAATCCTCAAGATACAATAGATATGTAAAAATGCAATACATTTCAATACATTTAAAGTATGATAACTTGATTCAAACCAATACTGACCTGTCAAGCAGGACAAAGCACATTAAAAAACATCTCATAGTTCATGCATATTTAGACAACCACCTTCTTCATTACTGAAAAGCAGGGCTTGTTAAAGACAACCAAAAGTATATAAGCAGCGTGCAAGACAGAAAGTACCTGTGGCTGAAGCGGTACCTGAACCGTAAAAAAGAGCAGAAGCAACTAATTGAAATCATTAAAAATCAGCAGCAAACCTGATTAGTCCATGAGGTTTGTGTGTATGAGATCGAGTTAAGACAATGAGTTAGAAAGTGAAAGAGAAAAATAGCTTGGGAGAAAAAGGAGAGGTGAAAGGGGGGTGGTTGTTTTTTTTCAGTTGCCTGAATATCTGCCGAGGCCTTTGAGTTTCTCTGCGGCCAAAACCAAGAGACTTGAGCTGACAGGAAACTTAAGCAGGTTCTCACTCTTTCTTTCACACGGTTCCGTCGCTCTCTTCCTCCACTGACACAGACACCTACAGCGGCTTTCCATCAAACTTTTTTCTTCAGTTATTTCTCTTTTTTTCTCCCCCTCTCTCTTCATTCCACAAAAATACTTCGTCGGTTTGGCAAGAGCACTTCCCTGTGAATTTCTCCAGGTTGTGTGTGTGCCTGTGCCCCTGTGTGGGGCCTCCTGGGCCTCTCTTGAAAAGAAAAAGATGGTTCGGCAGTCATCTACTGCTCACTCTGTACCAAAGCCCAACGCTGCTACCTCCAGGAGTCTCTCCAGAGCTTCTCGCCTCAGAGATCACCTTCACCTTTCTCTAATGACACAAACGCTCTTTAGGTGACACCATGCTGAATATAAAATGTCCAACTAACACTCAGAGAACATCATATAAATACTTGTTACTAGAAGGAAGCACGGTCAGAATGGTCAACTAGTAGGAGATAAGTGAGGTCAACTACTTTTTTCTTTTCTTTTTATGCACTGCTTTAGCAGGAACACAACTTCCCAGAGTGTTTGAACATGATGAAAGACTAAAAGAAGTTGTGTCAAGCCTTCAAACTTTAACACACTTCACGACAATAATTGTCAGTCTTCAAATCACTTGCTGTTATTAACGCGTAGGTCCCTGTATTTATAATTACTGATGATTTTGTTTGTTAAAAGGTTGCATAATTCAGTAATTTTGTTTGTTGAGTACCTGTCAGTTACCCCAATGAACAATTGAAATTATCATCTAGGCCCATACATCTTTGAAAACACATCTGGCATCTGATAGACGTGTCCTCAACCAGTCTGGTTATACAGAGCTTCTTAAAGGGATAGTTAATCCAAAACTTTAAATTCTGTAATTATGTTGAACTGATATTTTGAAGAATGAAATTTATATTTTAAAGAATGTTGGAAACCAAACAATTTATTTCCATTGTATGGATAGACAAAACATCATCTTTTATGTCTACAGAAGAAAAAAAAAAAAGGCAAACTGTTTTGAAATAACTCCATAAGTGAGAAAATGATGACAGAATATTCATTTTTGTGTGCACTATCTCTTTAAGACCAACTAATTGTTTAAACAGCCCACTAACTTTAAAACTTTAACCAGCAAAACCCACATTAACAAGGAAAATCATTTGGCACAGTTCTAATATCACTTTATCTATTTGTTTGTATCACATTTGTCAGATTATAAGAGATCCGTCACACAGACTGTATATCTTGGGTAAAGGATTTAGAAGGCTTAGACATAGAAAGGTCAACATCGATCCAAGAGGGTTACGCTACACTATCACCTTCAACAAATCCTTTTCAACAAACAAGTGCTTCGGTCTATCTAACTTTTCTTTACGCATAAGAAATCTAACACACATGTCGAGCCACCCAGCAACCGGTCAGCCAAATTCAAGATCTAACAGGCGGAAGGAAGAGACATATCCTTATCAGCTGAAGATAATGTGTGTCCTTAGGAACCGTGGCCCAAGAGGGGATAAAGGAAGACGTGAAACAAAGCAAAACCAGATTAGATCTAATTAGCAGAACTCTGCGAATGCCCCTAGTGCACCCCGATTAAATAAACCAAAGAGATTCTCAGCATTGACTCTTGCGGTGATACAGAGATTCGGAGGATGAAAGTGTGAAAGAAGGACAAAAACGACTTCGTTCTCAAGAGTATTTTGCAATAGAAGGTCCCTGCGAGCATTAAACCAGTACTTCTTCCTGCGTCAAGTCTGATGTTTGAGATTTCCAGCATTAGCAGATGCTCTAATGAGATTTATGACTGTCTATCTCTCACATGACATAAGCCCCTCTCCCATCTGCCCCATAACAGCCCTCAAAAAGCCCTTTCTGCTGTCTGAAATTTACTGCCTCATACCTCACCCCTTTCAATGAAGGGGGTGTAACCTGTCCTATGGGGCGAGGATTCCTCAACCAAACACGTCAGCACATACTTTCCTCTCTTGCTCTCGCTGTCTCTCTTCCAGTGCTGTCACTCTCCCTTCTCTTTTAATTTGGATAATGTCTTGGTTAAATCATTGTTAAGCAGCAGATCTACTAAAAGCTAGACTAACACAGGACAGATTACTTTGAATGAATGGGTATTTCTTCAACTACGAGAACTTTTATGTCCTAGTTGTTGATTTTTTTTCAGCTTTTTCTTTTCGTAACACAACATTTTTCTCCATCATTTAATTACACATGCTTTCAATGTATCGATTTTATAGTTTTGTACTTGTGCCAGATTTTATTCTAAAAATGCATTATTTTATTACCTTAGTTTAAACCTATGATACTCTACGAAAGGTAATCTAAATACTCAAGATGATCTAAAACAAATATTAGAAAATTAACTGTTAAGTAAAAAATTTATTATTTCAACGATGTCCTTACTACCTTTCTGGGCCTTGAATGTGTCAGTTGTGTTGCTGTCTATGGAGGGTCAGAAAGCTCTCAGATTTCATCAAAAATATCTTAATTTGTGTTAAGAAGATAAACGAAGGTCTTATGAGTATGAAACAACATGAGGTTGAGTAATTAATGACAGAATTCTCAATTTTGGGTGAACTATCCTTAAGGAATATCTTATCTTTAAGGAATATAACCCTGATTTACTGCATGGCCAGTTACAACTGCTCAATACAACTGCTTTTAAAATGTTTAAAATGCACAAAATCCTTCAGCAGTTACCAAACATGGCTGATTTGTCTGTACCAACTGTTGCGCTGTCCTGTGCCAGTCATTCAGTTCGCCCACATACAGTAAATAACTGCACAGAACCTACTCTTCACCTCTTCTCTACTCTCAAGTGATAAAGACACACTAGCCAGTTAGCATTTAAAAATTCTGCAGCACATGCAACTTTTTTCTTTTGCCACTCCAGTAGTGTTTGAGATGCATGTGGTACGAACATATGCATACGGAGAAGATCCTTTGAGAAGATTTTTTTTTTTTACTTCATGCTTTAGAGCAGCGTTGCAAAGAGAATCATAACTGACCTTTGGTTTTCTGTTCAGCAGCCTGTAAAGGAAGAACAAAGGTAGACAGAGATGAACACTTTCACAGGTCCACCGTACAAAAGCTTTATAACAAAGAAAGCATCTCTTCTAGAAGAACAAAACCGAGTAAAAGTGACTAGTGGAACATGAATCTTGGAAAACATTAGACTGATTATAACTGATTGATTTTCTATTTAGGTATTATACTAAACAGAGATCTAGCTGAATATTTGGTGCTGAATCAATCCAAAGAGCAGCAGGATGTGGCCTGTGTAACCTCGGTGAATGTTGCATTAGTAAAACCGAGATGAGATTTGTAACTCCATGACGATGTCTAAGAAGTGAGCAGCACCATAATAACTTTCTGTGTTTGAACAAAGCTTCAAAGGCAGACGCTAAACAGATTGTTGTGAGCTCTAGGTGTCCAGTTTGGTACCTGTGGTTTACATTGGTAAAGATGTCTCAGAAGCTTATGACAGACTCAGTAAGGTGTCCGTTAAGCGGCTTTTATAAGAAGGATGCAAGCAAAAGATTCTGTGTGAAAGCTTGTGGGTCTGACCTTTTTCTGAGCAGCTTCCTTCTTTTTCTTTTCCTCTTGCTTTTTCTTTTTCTTTTCTTCCATCAAATGGTTCTCCTCTTGTGTGACGTGTTTTGTGCCAAGGCTGTGGAAAACAGATCCGCTGTGAGTTATTTAGCCCCAGTCTTTAAAATAAATACAGACAACTGACCAAGTAACTCTAAAACACATTTTAAACACATAATGCTCTCCTCTTGATAAATGATTTTAGGACAAACATGCTTAGCAAAAAT
>SCHK01039754.1:257-13842 GCA_004124795.1 Poropuntius huangchuchieni
GAAGACGACCGTTTTTTTAGATGTATTTCCAAGAAAAAAACATTGTCTTATATTCGTGTCAATACGGTAGTCATTGTGATATTTATAATACATTTACCATGTGTTTCCTCAAAACTGTCTTATATATATATATTTGGATCATGTATATCTTCACTTCACTATGTTACAGTGACCTCCGTCACTCTGGTGGAACTGGGCTCTTTACCAAATGCTGCCATCTTCCTCCTCCTCAGTCGCATATTCTTCCTCACTGTCACGCTGTCCTACTACTACCATCTGGGACGCCGGCCCAAGAAGATCTGAGAGCCCCGCAAGCACCGTTACGAGACACCTGGTGCTTGGGGAGTTGAGTGACAGGCCACTGGGCTGGAGTTTCCATCAGAAGCTTTGAACAGTGACACAACCAACAACATCAACCTGTTCACCTGGCGTTGAGCCTTACCGCAAGGACAACGCCAACCCCAAAGCCTTTATTTTCATTTCAGCTTACAAGCAACACAGGAGTTTGCCTTTAGTGAGCAACTCCATCTCTTTTTGTTTTCTGTTGTTTTTTTCTTCTTCTTCTTTTTTTAATGGGAAACACTCACAATGTGGTCAAATCAATTGCATTTTTCTTTCGGGTAGTGCAGTCACAGTGTAGCCCTCCTCATTCACCGTTTATCGTGTAAAGTATTGCACACTGTAGCCGAGATTGGACTGCTGGCGTAATTGTCTGTAGCTATGGTATCAACAAAACTGTAAATCATTTCATGTAATAATGCAGATGAACTCCTAGTCATGTGACGTGCATGAGAGTGGCTAGTAAACACTAGATTGTGTGTTTTTAGATGGACCTCATTTGAGCAGTAAAAACATTGTTCCTGGTTGGTGTATTTTGTATCACTGCTGTATTACTAAACTAGGAACAACCTGCTCTATGTCAAATGATGGGAATGGTTATAAAAAGCATAGTTATACTTTATTGATGACAGACGCAACAGGTTCATTTGTTCGGTTAGTTGGTGCATGGACTGTTTCAGGAACTTCAGTTAATTTGTTTGAACTAATTATTAATATTTCAGATAACAACTTTATCCATTTTTTCTTGGTGTCGAGTTTGTTTTCATTAAAATGTCAGTGTATATGAACAAGAAACACCTTTTTTCGGTTAGTAATGCCACAGAACATGGTTGTGGAGCACAATGACATGTTTCATTCATTTTAACAAGCAATGTAGCAGTATTTCCCCTCACTTTTCCCTAATATTGCCTTAAAATGCTAAACTGCACAAGCGTTCATGTCATGTCAGCACACTGCCGGGTGTTTGCATTCTTCAGATGATCTGTATATATTTTTTGTTGATTTGCAATTCTGCTTATTTATTGGCTTGCCCAAAAGTTTTTGCGTAAGTTTAGAGGTTTTTTTTAAAAGGTTTGCGGTTTAACTTGCATGTTTATTGTCTGAGTTGTTCAGTCCAGAAATGATCTTGTCTTGATAACAAATCGTCTTGTGAGAGCTCTGCTGAGACAAACTGCAAAATTAAAATGAGCCGTGTGTATGTAGTTACATGTTTGCTGCTTTGTGTGGATTTGCTATTATTTTAGACAGTGTCCATTAGTACAATTAGTGAGAAATCCCATTAAAAGCATAACAGAATTGGAAACACTTTATAACTTTAGCATAACTTGGATAGTAGATATTGGAAAAAATGTTGATTGGCTATATTGAAGGAAGGAATGTGTTTAGCGAGAACTTATCCGGTAAATATCTTTTGTTAAATGTTGCATATGAGGCTACAGTGCTGTTGGTTGTTTTCATATATTATAGAAAAAAGCGTGTGTTTATGTACAGTATGTGGACAAAAGTAGCAGTTACTAATTAGGTTCGCATTTAACTCGGCCCAACTCCAAACCTCTGCTATACATGGCTCAAAATATATAATAAAGGAGTTCAAAGGACCAGCCTGGTAGAGGCTCATGTTTCTTCACAACCAGTTTGATTTAGTCTTTTTGTATTCTTTACATTCAAACAGCTCATAGTTCAAATCTGAGTAAAAACCTTTCCTCTCGCTCTCCTGTAGAATTTTTTTTTTTGACAGAACCAAATCAGTCCTAACTAGTAATTCAGTATAGGCATGGCTGTTACTGTATGCTCTGTTCCTCTGATTAAAAAGCAAGCTCTCATCCCTCTTAACACTCGCCCATTTAAATATGATGATGGCAAATGCCAAACATGAATCATCTGTTATTCACGTCTCCTGATGAGAATTGTGTTGCCTTGCAATTAGAAATAATATCCAGTTAGCTGCTAGTGGCTTCAGCTGTCTGCCAACGGTATGCATAATGCCTCTGAAGGGATGTTAATGTACTTTTTAAATGTGTGTGTAAATATTTTATTGAAAGATGTTATTGTTATGGACCTGCATCGTTATCTTTTTGGAATAAAGAAAATGTACATTTATTGCAACTGTCATTCAAGGTCTTTTTTTTTTTTTTTTTTAGATAGCACATGGTTTAACAATGACTTAGATTTTGTTGGCATATAAAGCAGTTTGTTTGATGAAATTGAAACTTGCCTGGAATTATTGAATTGAACAGTTTGTAACACATTAAAGGTATTCTAGGAACTGTCCCCCCCCCCCCCCAGAATCTTGTACCCTCTTGAGCACTTTTATTAGCCTAGTACCTACTTAAGTATCCTCTTCATAACTATTTTCCTGCTGCTAAATATAAAATTAGATTTATTAATTGCTCTTTCAAAATTCCAGAAAATGCAGCTCCAGAAACAGAATGATTTATATGTAATAATAATTGTAATGCCTTGAGTTTTTATTTAATCCTTACCCTTTCAGTCTAATTTTTGCCCTTTTTGAATGAATAATCCTGCTCAAGTCGATCGCACACATTATGAAAATATGTTTTGTTTTGTTTTTTCGCATTTGACCAGCGGATGGCAGTATTGTCAAATCCATACAGGACTCGATTACTGATTATTTGCATTGTGACAGTAATGGGATCAGGTCCAACTCTTAAAAACTACATTAATGTGTGAAATAAAAAAATTTGGGGAGACTCTTTTAATGAAAATGTGTTTGGTGTTAAGAGTTGCATAACTTTAATGTTCATCGTGCAGATTAAGCCCATATGTTCGTGTGATACATAAAATGATGATTTTTATTACCATATTTCCGTTCCATGAAGTTATAAAACACAAAACCCAATACATGGTTTAGGATGTGGTAGAATGAGTTTCTTCGGAAAGTTACGACAGTAAAAAGGCAGGAAACATGGTATTTTCCACTTCTGTCATAAAATATGTAATAAAACTTACATCCATCCTGAAAACAATAGTTGAAGGACATCCTTTCAATGTGTAAATTATTAGGCTACTTTATAGCAGGGACAATAACTAGCGGTTATGGCAGAGCTCTGACTTTGGCGGAAACTGTGGTCACCATGGTAACCTGTGTTCAGCCGGGCAGGGCAGGGCAGTAAAGGGTTAAAGAGGGGTTTCTGTGCTGCTGCTCTAGTTTTTTTGTTCAGTCTTTCTAGCACGACAACGAACTCACTGACAGCTGCTCAACGGATCTTCCTTACGGCTTGACACAAAAGAGGTAAATGATTTTCACTTGTATCAAAAATGTTAGTACGGAAAGTATTAAAAGTACTTTAACTGGCTGCTGGCCTAAAGTAGTGTCTAAACTTACTAGTAAATACGATCTTGAGCTTTGTACCTTATTCGCGTTTTCTACCACAGTAAATTAGTTCTGTGCTATTTTAAGTGTGTTTCTGTTCTTTGTATATAGTTTAAAATGTTCGCTGATGTGGCACTGGCAGCTTGAGCCGTTCTCACTAAGTTACGTTCCTGTGAACGATCGCTAACAGCTGAATTTAACACGCACATTCCCTCCGTTCACACGCACGTTTATGCATTGCAGCTGTGGTTTCGCTAGTTTTTAATGTTGATTTGGCTAGTGTATCATTTGTAAAAAGCACATGTTGATCAACAAGTTGTCTGCGTTGAAACAGTGAGCAGCGAGACAGGCTCGTTGGTTTTAAAAAGAAGAATTGAAGTAGTCGCGTAGAGTGTAAGTTAGGCACAACTCTTTGTATTAGCTTTGTATGTTCCCATTGTCCTGGAACACCTGTAAATATGCGGGGACTTGAAAATTGTGATTTCGAAGCCTGGACATGTCATGGAATTAAATAAAAAATTATGGAAAGTCATATATACAAAGATGGTTAATAACTGAGTACATGTAATCTGGATTACGTAATCAGATTCCAAAAATTATGTACTTGCAGTTCGATTGAATTACATTTTGAAATACTCCTAATCAGACTACAGTTACTTGTGGTGGTTGATTTGATAAAATGTTATATCTTTAAAACACATTAAAATTTTTTAAACATTTTAAAACATTAAAATGCACAAATTCACGTTATTCAAGCATTCCCAAACGTTTTTTTTGTTATCTAAACCTAATATATTTACATGAAGTACCCATGAGATTTTAAAATAAATAATTTAATAATTAAATATCAAATTTGCATGTTTACAGTTCTTTGAAGTTGGTTAATGGACACATAGCATGCAGGTAAACATAAAATATTTCATTTTTTAGTAAGTGTTTTATTTTGATTGATGTTATTTTAAACATTTTTATGGTTTAATTAGGCTAATTATAAGATTTTCATTGAATTTGCAACAAATGGACCTGCATTTCATTTAAAAAAAAGTTAGGTCAAAAGTAATCAAAAAGTAGTCTGATTATATTACCTAAATATTTGTAATGTAATGGAAGAGAGAGAGAGCGAGAGAGAGAGAGAATTGCATTCTCAGTATTTCCGCAGGGGGGGCAATAGCGCATTAGCGTAAATATTTTTTATGGTAAGTTTTCTTTTCAAGTACCATTCATTTGAACAATTTGTAAAATAAAAAATAAAAAAAATAAAAAAAGAAGAAAGAGAATCTTGCTAAGCAAGTTCATTAAAACCAGTATTTGTTTCAAATTACCTCAATAATAACACATCGTGAGTACTTACGCCGTGAGCGCTTGGCCAGTGTAATATATACATGATGTGCATACGGTTCGTTTAAGTCATATTGAAAAGAGTATTGAGTTGAATGCATATAAACACCAGTTTTCTAGTTGGGGGCGTGTCAGTGAGAAAATGCATCTGTATTGACTGTAAATTTGTTAATATTATTATTTTTTTTTTCTAAGTGTTATACAATTACAATTTATATATTGATTCAATTTACCAGACATAAATTTAACAAAAACATGATCTTTGTTCATCATTTTGTAGAAGCAGAGTTTTAAAATCATACAGAATTTTTTGTAGAAAAGATATATCGCCATCTTGCACAGAAGTGACTTGAAAGCAACTTGCTTCATAATTATGGCTTCCCAACATCCCAACAGGTCTAGAATTTACCAGTAGCCCTAGCAGTGACAAATATCAGTACTTAAGGAGATGATAGAGTTAAATGTGTGTGCCTTTAAACAGGATGTGTTATTATACAGATAAGTTGCTATAAACTTATTGACTTTACGAAACCTGTTTAGCAAGATTCTGTTCAAATTGTTGCTCCGCACGGTACTACTTGACCTGAACGAAAATCTAACGGTAAAACGTAAACAACATTTAATAAACACATTCTAGAATATTAGGGTCATTGGTCTGCTGTCAGGACTGCGACATCTGTCTGTAATGAAAGCACAGATGTGGAAATAGGTCAGAAATGAGTTGGGGCTAAGCAGTGGATGCTTCTTCAGGTCCATAAAAGGTTAAGGGCTGGCAGACCTCCCAGGCCGTGTCTGTGACTGGAATGAGCCCGCAGAGAGAGAGAGGGCCAGGATACAGATGTTCCTTTTCTTTTACTTTGACTTTTCCTAGCTGGAAAACTCCTGCTGTAGGAGCCAGCTAAAAATGGGATGCCACTATGTGTTTTAGAGCTGCTTTGCCAAGACAGCCCTGCAGCAGAAACCTAATAGGCAGCTCTTTTTTCATAAGGAAAATTTAGGTTTGGGGCTTTCTAAAAAAAGATTTAATGTGCAACAGCATTCCTCGTTGTAACTTAGCTTCCATATATCAGTAAACACTGAATTTGATGTCTTATTCAATAAACTAACATTCAGTTTCATGTTTCTTTAGGCTTATGTAAGGTTTTTAAAGCTGACATGAAACAAAAAATCACCATATCTATTCTCTAAATCCATGTTATAGATTTTATTGTGGAAAAATGAATCTGTGCAAATGTTTGATTTGTAAGTTTATTTATTATTATCGTCATTTATTTCTTTTTTATTTTTGTAACATTTAATCCAAGTGTTTTCTCTCTGGTGATTTATGCAGGACTCATTTAGGGTGTGTTCAAACTTGTAGGCCGGTTCTTAATTCTTTTGGTACAGATCAAAAAAGAAAATGATAGACTGAGTACTGGTTCATTTAGCATCCACACTGTCATTTTTAACAACTAACTTAAAGATACAAAACAAAAGGCACAAGGGTACATATGGTCACAATCTGTGGCTGGTTGCATAAATGCTTAGACTAGTCTTACACGTTAGTAAACTGCTTAAAAAAGTTACATAAAAAGTAGTTTGGTCCAGAAAAATAAGACTCATTACCCCTTGGCTAACTGCAGGTTGGTCAGACTAGTTCTTACGACACAGTCTTAGCCATAGTGGCTAAATTTCTGCAACTTTTCTTTGATTGGGCAACATTTATGACATATTTTGCAACCCTACTACACATCCAAAATTGCTATGTGCTGGGCTAAATCAACTCGCTGTATGTGTGTGTGCAAGGTGATACTGCATTTTTACCAGCTTGTAACTCACAAAGAGCTTATATAATGTGTAAAGGAGTCAAAATAGTGCCAGGAATTCCTCTGTCACACACTGAGATCTTTCCGCTTGGTGTGCACCAAGGTTCAGACGACAGTGTTCGTACTAACTTAAATGAACTGCACTAACAGAGGAATCTACAGTTCATTTTAGGGTATTTTCACACTTTTTAACCTGAGTTTGATTGATCTCTCATTCCATTGCACCCACTGGATTGTTTTTACACAATGTTTTTTGGTTTCTGAACCACACTCTCAGACAGAGCTGGGTAGTAACTGATTACATGTGATCTGGATTACGTAATCAAATTCCAAAAATGTAGTACTTAGAGTCTATTACATTTTCTAATGCTCATAATAAGATTTTAGACTTTGGCTGTGTAATGTCATTGTTGTTTTCATGTTTATTAATGTTTGTTTACATAATGCAGGGATTCCCAAGCATTTTTGTCAGCCACACCCCTTTGACATGAAATATTGGTAACACTTTATAATAAGGTTCCATTAGTTAATGTTAGTTAATGTATTAACTAACATGAACGAACAATGATCAATGCATTTATTACAGTATTTATTCATCTTTGTTAATGTTAGTTAATGAAAATACAGTTGTTCATTGTTAGTTCATGTTCACAGTGCATTAACTAATGTTAACAAACACAACTTGTGATTTTAATAATGCATTAGTAAATGCTGAAGTTAACATTAACTAAGATTAGTAAATGCTGTAGAAGTATTATTCAATCTTAGTTCATGTTAACTAATGGAAACTTATTCTAAAGTGTTACCGAAATATTTACTTGAAATATCTCTGAGGAAATTTTTTCATATTTCAACCATTTAACAACACATTCACGTGTGTAAATATTTCTATTTTTTTTAGTTTTCAAGAGTTACATTTTTGATGTTTTTTGTTTTAATGAATTACTAGCTTTTTATCAACTCACAAACCCACTGCAGTTCTTACATTAAGCATAGTTTGGGAAACCCTGGTGTTATGGTGTAATGTTTAATGCATTTTATGATATTGATGAAAAAAAACCAATCTCTTTGCTTTTTTATATCAATATTATATGTTTAATGGTACATTTAAGATAAAAAGTAATCAAAAAAGTAATCTAAACAGTAGTCAGAATACATTACCTAAATGAGTAACCTAGATTACATTACTAACTACAATTTCCATCCTGTAATCTATAATCCGTAATGGTCTACAATTTGTAAGTAACCTACCCAGATTTGCGCTCAGAAATAAAAGTACGAAAACTGTCACTGGGGTGGTACATAGTGGTACCTGAAAGGTATAAAAGAGTTTCTTTTGAAAAGGTACTCAGGGCTTGAATTTTGGTGTGGGATTGTGAGTATTGAGTTTACATTGCGCCTTGTTGCGTATAAATGTCCAAAAAAATTGTCAAAATGCCCGTCTTGACGACTATTCACGTAAACTGTTGATCATATTTTAAACATAGCCAGTAAATGAATCAGAGTTTTATTTAAAGTATCTTCCTAACAATATAAGTAATCAACACATAATTATAAATTTTAAAACATAAATACACTGCATGGTGAAATATTTAGGTTAGATGACTGTAGTTTAAAAAATATCTAAAAATACCCCAAATCCTCCCTCAAATGAAAAAATTCCGCCTTATAAGAGTCACTTAAAGGGGGAATTCCCCACCTAGTTTTCAAAAAATAAAATTCATGACCTGCTACTGCCCCTCAGACTTTATATTATTTCTGAGAGTGCACGGTATGTTTGTGTCATCAGAGTGGCAGCTGTTTATCCCCGTTTGTAGATAATAGCTATGTAGGAGAAGATGGCAAAATGGGTGAATACTGCTGTTTTCTCTGCTCACTTTTGTGATTTGGATCTTTTTTCCAAAGCACCAACACAGAACGACATATGCATCTATTTGTCACGAATTTAACGCAAAGTCATTAGTTCATTGAATGAATGTCAGAGTCAATTTCTGCTGAAAGTGATCAGAAATGAGATGAGATAAATTCTCTCTGCTTTCGATCCTCTGTTACACTCGGATGTACTGTATGTCACAATATGGAAGAACAGATTTGTCATTATTTCAGTTTCATTACAACTTATATAAAATATATGAATCGTATACTGCACTAATTGGTTTTCATGCTTGTATTCTCTTGTGGTCTGCAACCTAGTTACCAATGAAAGTGTGAAAGGTGTCAACTGTCAAAACCCTTCACACACACAAGAAGAGGATTTCTGTCAGGCATAGATAGCGTGTGATGCTTTAGATGGCTTGTTTCACTTAATGCAATATGATAAATGTATTTGTCCAAAGTGACTTAAAAAGGAAGATTACGAAAAAAGTGCTTCTTTGTAAACAGGCAGTGCACTCTCCAACCCTCTGAAATGGTGAGAGGCTATTTTTTTTTATTTTTGTAGAGGATGATAAAGGCTAACAAACACATGTTGACAAATATAGCACTGAAAATTTAGTTGATGGTATTGTAGATAATTGTTTCCTCCTGTGATTGTAATGCTTGTGATGTGGCCGTTGAAGACCCGGCTCTCATTTAGCTATGGCTTGACCTTCCTCTTGGTGGAGGGGTGAGAGGGGGAGACTCGTGGGTAACTGGGGCGTGAGACTGTTCCCCCCTTAAGTGGAGCATTGACGCTGCCTTAATTATGGTTGCCATAGGAATGCCCTGAGAGTATGAAAGATGTTGGCTGGGGGGGAAATCATAGGGTTATGCAAAAATAGTGTCTTGTGTGACCCAGAAGGGGTGAATTATTTCTTGGCCCATAATTTGGGTCTTTTGGATCAGTCTAAATTACTAACAAACTCAGGAAGCCTTACTTTGTAATGTTTGAACCGTTTTTTATGGTTGACATTTGAACTTGGGACTTGAAATTCCACTTGAAGTTGTGTTAGGCGTGCTCTTGGCATTCACCCAAAAGAGTATATGATAATAGCATTTAATGTTTTTAACTTAATGACGGTTAATTAAAGGTTCTGCCTCCTCCTTTCCCTGAAGACAGCATTAATAATTTTGCTGCGCCTCTTTTTAATCTGTTTTCTGTTGAGCATGTGTTTCAGACATGTACATCAGTGGCTCCCACAATAGAGACAGACTTGTTGTGTACCCATCCCCCCTGTAATTTCCTGTCTGCTATATTGTCTCTGTTAAAAATGTCCAAAAAATCAAAATAACAGTTGCTGAGAGGTTATCACATACTGCAGTGAGTACATAAAAAAAGATTGCAATCACACCATAATTTAATAAACAAATATAGTTTCCTCTGTAGTTATTTTGTCTTCAGTGTTCAACTTTTTAAAAATGATTTTCAGAACTAAGTACTATAAATGTGACACACTTAGGTCCCAATAATGTATATTTTTTATTTTTATATCATATATATTTGATTTTTGATTTGTATTTTATTTCACAAATTAATTTTGTGAAAATATAGTTTTTGTAAAACACACACACACACACACACACACACACACACACCCACACACAAACGTCCTTTCCCATTTCCCACATTTGTGAATTAAAAAAAAAAACATTAATTATTGAAGACATTTAAAAGTACAGCTAATTTTGTTTATTTTTATGTTTTGCTTTATTTATTTATTTGTTTATGATACACACACACACACACACACACACACACACACATATATATATTATACCATGGCATGTATTTGCACTATTATTGGGCAAAAGCCAAAATGTAGGTGTGTGCAGGAAATTCCCTGTTCACTCGTGGCCTTTAAATCAACCAAATTAAAGGGCATTTCTTTAATATTTAGTCTGCTGTATGACACCACATATGCTACTCATTTCTTGAACAAAATCAATTTAACTCAAGTGTAATTTGATATCAACTGCTAAAATAGATGTACTACCATATAAAAGTTTGGGGTCAGTAAGATTTTTTTTTAAAGGCTTGAATTGCTTATTTATTTTTCTCCATAAGTGCATAGAAAAATCATAAGGAAATTGAGTTGAAACTTTTAAATGGATATTTTAGCACGGACTGTTCAAAATTCAACAGTACTGTACTGATGGGTTGATTGACAGCATAACGTAAGACAGTTTACTCCTTTTTGTGTACAGTACATGTGTAAAAAAACATGCTGACATTCTATGTCAAGTAAATAATAGTAAAAGAACACTTGCTGTGGGACGTCTAGAGTGATTATCCTGGATTAAATTTCTGGTCATGTGATCTATCGTAAGTTTCTAACATCAGCAGTGTAAAGCTTGCTTGGGTGTGTTCAGATGCCCCTTTGTGTTGTGCTAAAAAGCCTAGGATAGGACAGCTTTTGTCTATTGTATGGGATGGGGCAGCGTGCCATTATTGTATTATGGAGGGGATGTTGTGATTGACCAGAGAATGAGCGACATCTACATTCATGCAGCTGACAGCGACTGTAGAGATTAGTAAAGAACAGAGATGACAGGGTACTTTATCTTCCAGATGGCAACACTACTTCCTGCAACCCCAACTACACCATAAACACCATAAACACATTCACACAAAAGCCAAAGTGTGTGTTTGGTCATGTATTTTGGCTGTTGTGGCCGAGGGTTCGAAAGGCTGCTGCAGTATGTTTTGTGGATGTGTATCGTGAAACTGCTGAATAGAAAACCAAATCACCTGATGAAACTTTACTGCCGTTTGTACTTCCCCTTCCATATTTATGCTTGTTTTCTCAAGTTAAACTGCTGAATGTTGAAGATTAAGAGAAAAGTATTTTCCTGTGTCATACACTATTTTTGTCATGGCTATGAACATGAGGGGAAATACATTGGCTGTGTTGTTATTTCTCTGAACTCCCCTTTGTAAATGAATAAAATACAGAAAAAGGCTGCATTCAGCTCAGAAAAGTCGAGAGTCTGGTTTATAACTCCCTGGAGTACTTTGAAGAGATGACGCCAAGTAAGCTTGGCTCTGTGGCTCTCTGGCTTCATATGTTGCATATTACTCCAGATTTGTGTGTGTGAGAAGAAAAAACTGTCTAAGTGAGAAATGGAGGTGTCTTGCTCTCATGGTTACATTTATTCCCAGTGTCTTCATTAACGTTCACAGAGGCTTTTAAAGAGAGTGCTAATATTTTAAGAGCAATTTCATTGAGTCAAGATTGCTTAGATGGACTGGTGTAAGTCAATGGTTCTCAGTTAGATTCCAAACCTGTATGCGTTTCTTTCTTCTGTTGAACATAAAAAAGATTTTGAAGAATGCTGGTACTCAAACAGTTGAAAGTCCCCATTGACTTCCATAGTATTTAATTCCCTATATGGAAGTCAATGGGGACCAACAAGTGTTTGGTTCTTTAAAATTCTTCTTTTGTGTTCAACATAATAAAGAAACTTATACTGGTTTGGAACAACATGAGGTTGAGTAATTGATGGCAAAGTTTTCGTTTTTTGGGTGACACGTCAAAGTACTTAAGTTGTTTATTGTAAGCAAAAATGTCTTTAGAATCAAACTTTGAAATGTGTTAATATTATGGTGAATTACAATAGACACATTTACCATTTTTCTCCTTTGTTTCAAAAGTCTATTTATGTCTAACCCTTTAAAAAAACAAATGCTGGTATGAGTAATACTCATGAGATCCATTTCTCCAGAAAGTAAAGTCTTTTGATTATTTTATTATGTATTATCCGCTTGGCAGAGAAGAAGATATTTATGAGTAATATCTTCAGGGAGTCTCACCAGACATTTTTAAAACTCTGACATGATAAGGTATTTCACAAAATCTAATTTAAAAATGTCCTTGTGTAATGAACCACAAATGAATAGAATACATAGATAATGTTGACAGTAATGCTACTTAATGCTTAATGAGCAGAGACAAACTGCCCAGTTGATGACTCCCTCAAATAAGTCATGATTCATATTGAACATATTTGCTTTGAGCTTTCACACCAGTACTAATTATACCTTTGCATGATTCTGTCACGTGTCTTCCTTTTGACACAAACAAGTAAACACTGCAATGTTTTGCTCAGTTTGATTATATACATTGCTCAGGATAAGACTATACTGCACTGTTCAAAAAGTAAGTTTGTTTTGTTTTAATTAATACTTTAATTCAGGAAGGATGCATTAAATTGATCAGTAAAGATGTTTACATTATTATAAAATAATTCTATCTCAGATAAATGCTGTTGTTTAAACTTTTTAGTCATCTAAGAATCGTAAAAAAAGTTTACATTACACTGGAACTTAACTGGTAACCCTAAAAAAAATCTTTTTGCAGTGATATTAATATCATTCATTAATGGAACTGAAACTAATCAACCAGGCCAGAATAGAGTTTAAATTAAGTAACAGCCGTGATTTAAAGAGCAGGTTTTTTCCACTTTGTTTCAGCGAGAGTTTACCCATAATCACCTGCAGACTGTTTTTAGTGATGTGACGAGAGAAACTCTTTAGTTATTTTTGTCATGTCCAAAACTTGACCTTTTCAGTTTCAGTTCTAAGATTTCTCTTTCAGCATTTGTGTTGTTCTTCATGTTTCTCAGAGTTCTGATGAGATTTCCTCTTATATTTACAGAGCAGCAGTCATGGGGAAAGGATGCATTGCCGCCACCAAGTACTTCCTGTTCTTGTTCAACCTCCTCTTCTTTGTAAGTGTACACACTCCTACACCTTTATTCTGTGTCTTAGCAGAAACAATGGCCTTGAGTTCAGCGCAGTAGCCATGTGTCTCCTTGTCATTAAAGGAACACTCCACTTTTTTTTGGAAATAGG
>SCHK01039866.1:7155-18978 GCA_004124795.1 Poropuntius huangchuchieni
ATTTATAGGACTTGTAAGCAGATGCAAAAAAAAAAATATATATATATATATATAACCAAAATAAAACACTTGAAAAAAATGAAACATTGTATTTGTTTTGTTTGTTTGTCATATAACTGATAACTATGATATACACAAAAATGTTACTTGAAAATTTACTTTAAATCTCAGGAGGTACTCCAGATATATATTTTAGATCACCAGGGTTTGGCTGACAAAATATGTTTGCAATCTCTGCTATTTTTATAAGTGGATTTTTACAGTTTTGTTTAATTACTGGAAAATCGTTAAATTACTGGAAAACTCTATTACATGCACACCATCACCTTGACTATTTAAGAAACATTTCCAAGAAAGAGGCTAAAAGAACAAGAAGATAAGAAAATTAATAAGAATACATTAATACAAAAAACATTAGCATTTGTATTGTTAACATTACATTAACAATACATAAAACAAGAACACATTATACATAATAAATAACTAAATTACAGTCAATGCAATTCATAATAAGTATAAATTATAATGATCATAAATCACATATAATTAATGAGTAAAATAAATAAATAATGCATCCTTCCCAACCATGCATTCAGAAGTACTTGTGTGTGTGTGTACCTTTTGCAGAGGTATTATTTAAATCANATTGTGTGTGTGTGTGTACCTTTTGCAGAGGTATTATTTAAATCATAAAATAATGCATAAGATGTTAAAAAAGCACAGTCAGAGAATGCAAATAAACACTACCAGCAGAAGTAATTCATTCTTCGTGAATCCCTTTATATCAGCTGAGTTGACCTATTCATTCATCTGGAGTGTCTTGGTGAGCAGAGGAGAATAAACTGACAGATAAATCTCACAAAAACCACTTAACACAAGCACAAACAAGAGCACAATGGAGTCAAACAATAAAAAGGACAGAGAAAAAGAGATTAGATGTTGAGTAAAGTAGAGTGAGAGAGAGCGGAAAAGATGTGAAATAAAAAGTCAGAGTCTGTATGTGACCAGTATAATGTACCAGACTCTTTTAAAGATTCGGAGATCGCTTGGCAGTTGACTGTTAACAGTTTTATGCTGACCTTCTTCTATCCAACGCCACCATTACACAGCTGCTGAACAGCAAACGTCTTTAAATTACATCTAATGCTCTGAACATGTCGGCGAGGCCATGCTAAAAACACAATAAAGTCACTGTGAGAGTGTTCCCGAGCGTGGCCTCTTCACCTGGCAGGGTCTCACACTACCTGGGCCTTCTTAACAAACTCCTTTTGGCACAGCTATCGTTTTTCAGTGGGACGACGCTGCCCTTTGACACAGATCACACTGCTTCTCAAAGAACAGCCTGTGCTGGCATCCAGACGAAGCAGTGTGTGAAAGGAAGAGGTGTTTCAGACCATGATCCAGGGATTACTGGAGCTTCTGCCCTTTGGCCAAGCTTTGGCTCAAAGCTTTACTCTCTCTGTCTTGTTCTCTGGCTTCCTCCCACTGTTTTTTTTGTGTGGGGCCACACATATTAATTGAGAATGACAACAAATGCTTTAAGTCGCAATAAACTGGTCTATGAGGAAAAAAACACATTTACTTTCCAATTGAAATTATGTGGGAATTTAGATTTTGAAAAACAGCTTCATGACGGTATATAATATATTTAAAAGCTTTTGTTTAAAAGTGTGAGGCTGGTAGTATTTTTTTTTTTTTTTTTATGTTTTTGAAAGAAGTCTCTTGTTGATCAAGGCTGATCAAAAATACACTAAAAAAAAGTAAGACTGTAAAATATTACTGCAGTTTGTTTTCTATCTGAATATATTTTAAAATGTATTCATTCCTGTAATGGAAAAGCTTCCGTCATTTCAGCATCATTACTCCAGTCTTCAGTGTTACATTATTTTTTTTAGTAATCATTTTAATATGGTAATCTGGAAACATTTACTGTTACTGAAAACTGTTGTGCTGCAACAGCTGTGCTCAAATTTTTTAAAAGAAAATGGAAATCATAAATGTCACTGTATTGACGTTAGAACTTTTGTCCATATATTTAAAGTTGCATATTGCTTGAAAGAGAAAAAGTAATTTTTTTTTTCGATTATCAAAATAAGTGGTTCCTTGTGGTGGTTCCTACTTTCTTCCTGTTTTGTCATTCACCGCAGCTGAGAGCAGAAATTCATGTTTTTGCTTACAGTTTTTACTTACACCGTGAAACTCGTGGAAGCTTTTGAATCCAGTCAAGCGTGTCTCAGTATATCGGCTAGTAAAATTGGGTGTCCTTGAGTAACTCTTTATCCATCTAACTGTAACATTTTGTGTCCGGCAATCCATAACACCAACAGTAAGAGTGGGTTATGGAAAAATATAAACCACATCTTGAGACATAGAATATTATATGGCATGTGTTTATTATACTATGGTTGGAAGAGGTCATATAATTTCAGAGGTCACAGTAGGAAAACAAACTTTAAAATCTGGAACTGTGTCTGCAGCCTTGACATCATAGATGATATTTTGAAGAATATATATTACCTGCTTTTGTCCATAATACTATGGGCAAAAACACAACAACATTTTTTTTTCTTTCACATCACCAAGAACCACTAATGTTTGACAGTAGTTGTTGACCATGTGGTCTTTGTGCGGATGATCAATGATTTGATTTGAAAGTCCATAATGGCATACATTTTTATACACTCTTAAAAATAAAGGTGCTTCACGATGCCATAGAGGAACGTTTTTGTTTAAATGGTTCCATAAAGAACCTTTAACTTCTGAAGAGCCTTTTTGTTTCACAAAGGAAAAGATGGTTCTTTAAAGAACCTTTGACTGAACAAAAAAGGTTCTTCTATAGCATTGCTTGAAGAGCACCTTTTTTAAGAGTGTATGTTCTTCATATAAACTGTTATCGCTACCTTTATGTCTATTTTGGAGCTTGAAATTGCTGACTTTCATGATACAGACATGAACAGATAGCCATTTGGGTTTGCAACAACACAACAAAATTTTCATTTTACTCTATCCAGGCAAACATTCAGAGCCCAGATGCTAGTTCCTTATTTTAGAACAGATATCTGGCACGCCTTCAGCCACGGCAACCAACAATGCATACAAATCAATAAAACACAGTCAAACCTGCAAAACTTTGGTCCTCTAATTACTATTATAAATCAATAGTTCGTAAGCATAAACTCTCCCCACAGTGGGTCCACCCGGCCCTTCCTATGTCTCCATTTATCTTTATGAGAACGGTGTAATTGGCTTAATTTCGGAGCAACTTTGCAGTAGTTTCAGGCAGTAATCATAGAGAACTGCACTGCAAATATACAAGGGTCTTAAAGGAGCAAAGGAGGACAAAATCAATGAAAAAAATCCCCCATGCAAGCTTAGATCTTTAAAGATAACATGCAAGTATTGCATCAGCGTACATTTCCGTGACGCTATATGTTACTACTTCCTTTAATAACGGTCATAAATAATAAAAAGGTTATCATAAGTGTGCCATCGAGAACTTTAACAAACTTCATCATCATGAAATCCATGAAAGCGCCACATACACAGGACGTGTTACACTATCAAACCCTCCGAGAGCTGAAGCGCTGATGAGAATCCAATGCACAGACTCGCAAACAATGTTATAAATCATTTTGCACATTCTTAATCATGCGTATTTCCTTGGGAATAAGCAGTGTGATCGATTGTAGAGTTAATGAGAAAAAAAGTTCGTATTAATGTTATGATTATGTCTTAATTGCGCCAACAAAATGGAAGGAAACACTGAAAATTGACTGTGGTAAGAGGAGTCACGACTGGTGCATGTTGATGCCTCTATAGGCTCCACACTGCATGTTAATGTGCTAGAGGAGGATGTGTGTGTGTGTTTAAGTGTGTGTGCGCGTGGGTGATTGATGGTCTCAAAACCATAGCCCTGTGTGCGATGCCCTGGGGACCCAGCCATAAACACACAGCCTCGGCTCAGCAATGTATCTGAGCCTCTGACAACCTTCCTTCCCTCTTCCCAGAACTCTTTCTAACCCTCCCTTTCTTTGCCACCATCTCCCTTTTCTCTTTTCCAAGCTTAAGTTCAGGTCTCAACCGCAAATATGCAGTAATTGTCCTCGCTTTCTGCCACATTAGCACCGAGGGCCACATTAAACCCTGGTGTGTGTAACAGAGAACGCATTATGGATCAATAAATGCAAAAGAGGATTCGTGAGACTATTAGCACTTCAAAGGGGCAAACAGAGGAGCCGCGATGCGGTACAGTGTAAACACAAAATGGCGGTGGAGATTAAACGGCCAGGTGAGGAACTTCCCGATTTAGGGGTCGTTGTTATCGCTTACCGACACACGTCGGCGGTCTTTGTGATCAGCACAAGATCGTTTGACTGACTCAGAACTGACTGAGAGAGGAACTGCTTCTTTTTTCCTGAAACAGACAGAGAGGGAAGGGAATGGAGCTCTTGAGACTCTGGAGGATGAAGAGGTCTTCAGTTTTCTCCCAGAACTCACAGCTGGTCTTCCCGAGGGCCTTCAAGTGTCAAAGTGACACTTCATTTAAACTCTACAGTATGAGAGTGTGAGTCAGTCTGTGGTCATTTAGTCTCTGTAGATAAGGCTAAAGATTATTTCATGTGAGTACGGAAAACACTGGGCTAGGACTGTAAATAAATCAATGTAGGCATCACAACATTACACAGTAAAATCGATATGCATTTTGAGATTTGCTAAAGTGAGATTTAGAAAATGTAATCTAAAATGTTCAAATACAGGAAACTGGCATGCGGACGTAAACATCTGATATCAGAAAATATACAGATTCATAACTATTGCAGTTAGCAGGGTGCTAAAAGGATGAATCGCACAAAAATGAAAATTTGGTCATCAATTACCCATGTCATTTCAAACGCATATGACTTTCATCTTTAAAACAAAACTGAAGATATTTTAACGAAACCTAAGAGATTTGTCTCTCCATTGAAGGTCCATGCAGTCAAAACTTCAAAAAGTTCTTAAAGACACCATAAAAGGAACCCATATGAATAGAGCAGCTTAATCCAGTCTTCTGAAGAAACACAATCACTTTACAGTATAGCATATGATGGAAAGATTTAGTTTAGGATTTTAACAAATGAGGTTTGTTCTCACACATCAAGCAAACACATTTAAGCTTCCAATTACCATGTTTATACAAGAATATTACGAATATTATCCCAAGGTTAAGCACATTACGAAAAGCCATGAAATGTTTATTTTATGGTCCAAATTCATGCCATTCAATGTATTATTTCACAGACGAAACTCAGAATAAGATATTCTTGTGCAAATTCCGTGCTGCTTGGGTTATTCAAACAAAATTCTGAATGTCTCTTCAAGGATGGATGCCACTAATCTGGCAAACTTTGGCAAATCCACTTATTATTTTTTTTTTATCAAAAGGGCTCATTGTTTCAACCCAGTATGTTGTAAGCACAACTCGACTGGTGCTCCCTGAGTGCCAGAAAACTGTGTGGAACCCAGTCAATTAGACTAAAACTTCTCATTTTTGCAAAGTGCTTGCCAGTATTGTGTGAAATATGCATCCAATGATTAATGAACAACTGTGGGCGGTCTGTGGGCACGAGGAGACAATATATTGAACCTTGGTAGCAGCAAATGCAAATATAACATCTAGACCTAACCCTGGGTCACAGCTCTGAAATAGATAAAACTTTGTAATGGTATCCTATTACGTTTATAGATATGCATTATTATTTCATCAAGAGCATAAACAATAGGCAATGCACTTTGCACTCTTTCTTGATAAATGCACACCTAATATAGTCTAGAATTTGTTTGCTATTTGTTTTCCAATGCTCAAGCACCTCTATTAGTTCCAGATATTGTGTGCTAATCTCTTCATCATTTTAAGGGAACTCATTTGGCTGGGTTTGCGGCACACTACAATTGCTCAGAACCCTCTGGGAACCTGTTTCAGCATTGCAGAGGATTAATCAATGTCATCATCAGGGGGAAGCAATTAAAACCCAGAGCTAGGAAAGGTAACTGTGTAGCCCAGATGCAGAGATATAGGAAATGAAAGCGAGAGAGTTCACTATGGTTAGTTATGGACACAACTGCTCGGTTTTTAAAACCAATTAAGCAGCATTTTAAGGCACAAACCAATTTACCTGGTTTAAACCAAAGTCTAAATTTTAAGCATCCCATGTATCCATGAAGGAGAAGGCAATTCCAGAATGCAATGCAATAAACTGATTAAACAGAAAATGAATCAATCAATAAATCAATCATCATCAACATAATAAATCCATAAATTAGTTATTTCAATAAATATTTGTCTTTTTAGAGCATTTTTATAGCATGGTTAGCTTAGCTAACAACAAACTATTAAAATCAGTGTTATCATAACATACTACTACAGTATTTATGTTTTTTTAATTATATATATACATATATATATATATATATATATATATATACGTATATATATATATATATATTATTTTTTTTTAAGCCAAGCCAGCTTTCTGACAAAAATTGACAAATTCACGACAAAAAAGGTGACATCTGTGAAGTGAATTTTTTAACATAAAAACTCCCAATAATTCAGATTCCTATTGAAATAACTGGATTCTTTCTATGACATTTTGCAGAGCAATGGTAAATGTGGCTGCACTTTTAGTTTTAAAATCAACTGTGAACTGAGTTCTCCATGCAGTTCTTTTCTTTAAGATTCCAAATCAATCACTTGTAAGGTTACATGACAGTCAAGATGCTTCCTTAGAAGGCATTTGCCTATACTGTATATGCAGCATGCAAGCTTTTCAGAATAGAGCAAATTCTTCCCCTGCTTTTTTTTGTAAACGAATCTCTAAGGATTCTATGTCAGCATCGATGATGGCCAAAACCACAGAAACAACACCACATGAGAGAGTTGAAGGATTGCGGCACCAGGAAATACTTTGCCCGCTTATTATAACCTCGAACAGCCAATGAAATAGCACCTACGTGCTAATGAGGTCGATTCTGGTGTGCTAGATCACATCTACAATCCTTACCTCTCCACGCTCTTTCATCTTCAACCTCTTTTGCATTCATAGACATAAGCATTCCTGCTCGTACTCTCTCCATCGTAAATATGTTTTTCCCATTGAAATAAAGGTCAGGCGGTCTCTATAAGAAGACATATTCATTGCTATGTTTTAAAGGGAGAGGAAGCAACTGGATAGCATAAGAGGGAACACCGTGTTGTCTCGTGTGCACGTCGCTGTAGAATTAGAAAACGTGTGGAACAACAACACAACAAGGGTAGCGAAATGTCTCCCTGGTGATGTAACAAAAGCCGTTGGTGCGCAAGTCTTGTTAAAACGGCACTGAGAGGTACAGTCTCGACCTCATTATGCCTTTTGGACATGATCACTCACGCCCTGATTCATACAAGGCTGGATGAAAGCATGCTTCTTTGGGCTAATTATAACAAGGAGAACACTTCATAGTCTGGAAGCATACTGAAAGTGTGACTTTGATTAAAGGACTTTGAGTAAATCTGGGCTGCTGAGGGAACAAGTACCAACTTGTCTGTAATTTTAAATAATCAAATGGACTTTCAAAGCTATTCTACAAGCCACAATTTAAAGTAGCATTCTCCGTATGCATTCTCTTTTATTAAGACTGAAAAATGAATCTAAAATGTCGGACAAAGAAAAAATAGTTCATCACTTTGGCTGAACCCATTCATTTTCTCCATAAAGGAACTGATTTTGAATTTGGAAAAAAGTGAAATTATGATTATCGTTGAAATTATGCTTTTTGAACCATATTTAACCAGCAAGAACTCTTCTTAGTTTAACTGAAAGGTGTGCCTTTGAATAACGAATAACTTTCAATACCATCAGTTCTACAAGCAGGGCACTGAATTTATTTCAATCTGTTATTTAAATCTAAATTATACACCATATCTCTAGCAAACAGGTTTTCAAATGTGCTTATACTCACCATCTCTCTCAAATGAGCAATGCTGCCCTTTATTTGACAAGATAAGGCAGAGAATACTTCCTGCCTTGATGGCCTAGATAGATATTTTTGTGTGTGGCAATCGCTATCAATCTCCACAGCCCTTAAGCCATGCACACTTCAAATGAGAGCGCTACATGGGGTTTGTCATTGTAGGAGCACAGAGGATATTTAGGCCCTGGGGTGAAGGTTGCCTCTCTAGAAGTAAGAGAACAACCAAGATGCTCATTCGCTTCAGGCACACTAACAACATTTTCTGCGGATCCAAAGATCCCAACCTTCCACGCACATACATGATGTGGGCGAGTTTTTGGTGAGTCTTTGCATTTAAGGAGATGTTTTTAAGAAATCAGTAAATGTCATTTTGTAGGAAGCAACTCCAATGTTAAAAATGCAAGATCAATTCCTCCCGTTTTCTTCCCAAAATCAGATTTAGGCCACTCCTGTCTGAAAACTATTAGAGTTAAGAAGTTAACACATTAAAATTCTGCCTTGAACCACTTTATTTCGTCAGGATGTGCCACTCACTCTTTTCCATTCTTTTACAATGAATGGAAACTAGACCTTTCATGTTTCAAAAATTAATTTAAAAGCAACATAAAAGTGCGACATATGGAATGTGTTTTCTAAAGTCCTATAATAACCCTGTGAAGACTGAAATTGTATTCATTATTCATTTTACTAATTATTTAACAAAGTTTCCTTACTAACCACTGTGACCAGATCAGTCAGTAACTTAACATCAGTCAGATTCTTGAATAAATCATTCAGATTTTTTATTTGTTTATTTATTTTCAGAGCAGATCAACCAATTCTTTGAAAAGATCTAAATCGAAAGTGGGATTCATTAACAAATCAGGCATCACTACTTATTTTTTTAGCTAAAGAAGCCCAGTCCCTATTTACTGTATTCCATGGAAAAGAGCAAACAGCACATTTTTCAAAATATCTCCTTTTGAGTTCCACAGAAGAAAGTCAACCATAAACGTTTGGAACAAAATGAAGGTAAATGCTAAAAAAACAACAAAAAAAAACAACATATTTTTAAGTGAACTATTTCTTTAATTCCCACAAGAAAACATTCCTACTCTTGCTTAAATTTGTTCCGATTGGCTTGAGAGTTTTGTCCATGTGAGAAAAAGGCAAAAAGAACCTCTCATGCAGCATTCTACCTCCTTCAGGCTCAGATATAAGACTGGATCTTCTCAAAACGATGCTTATATTCTTCCTAGCGTCTCTCAGGTACTGAATACAATCAAACTCAACCCTGCTGCAGCTCACAGCAGTGGCTCTAGGGATATCCCAATATCTCTCTCCAAATCTCCATTTCAACACAGCATACACAAAAAAACATGCTCCAAACTCACTGTACATCTACCTCTTTCCTTTCAATAACCAGTACTGATGACGACCACAACTCCTGAAAACAGGAATTACATATGTATCACTTAAAAGCATATGCCTGGTTAGCACACATCTGCAATTTAAAAAAGGACACCTGCAGTGGAAAAATATCCTCCAGACCCAGGCAGGATTCACCATAGTGCCCTCTAGTGAGTTAACCACATAATACAGTTCAAATTTAAGATCATTTAGCCTAATGTAGGGCACAGGAGACGCTGCATACATAAGCAACACCAGCTTAAACAACACCTTTTATGAGAACATGTATATTTAAATGCAACACCTCTAGGTGCTACCACATGTTCAGTCAGATTTCTGTGCTGACAAAATCTATGTAGTATAAATAACCAGTAATTAGATCCTCAGAATGTGACCTTGAGAACAGCTTATACAATCCCTTAACATGTCCCTTAAGCATTCCTGCGAAGAAAAATTATCTACTCCATATTTGTAAGATCTAATTTACAGAACTTTAATAAAAATGATTAACAAATGCACCCTGCCATGAGACCATTGTATGGTAAATAAACAGCCTACCAGAGATTTCTCTATAGAACAAATCTTCCATAACTATATTTTAGTGTAGAAAGTTCAAACGTGCAAATGGTCTGAACTTCCCTTTTTTTGAAGTAATAAGGAAAACAAAAAATATAAAACAATTTCCATGGAAAATAACTGAAATCAAATCAACTTGTTGTAGTAAATATTTCATGAACGCACTAGGAAACAGAGCACTTTTTCTCACCCCACATGCGGTGCACTTTAGCTAGAATAGCTAAATAAAGGAACGATTAACATCTGTGAATTAGAAATGAAGCAAAAAGTGAAAACATCTTTCATTTGTTAATACCAGTGGACTGTTGTCATGTGGATGTACTAAATGCATGTTGGCCTGGAGCACGTTGGCTGTGTGCAGTGGCTCAGCAACTGTTAATATGACAAGCCAGCGACTCGGCTGACATAGAGGAGCAATGAAAAATGGATACACAATCTGTTTGTTGCTGGCGGAGTTCCACCGGTCCCTTGTTTCCCTCATCTCCATAAGGACACCTACGTCCTGCTCTATGGCATGATGGGAACTTGGTTTGATAATATTAATAATAATAAATACAGTGGAAGATAAGCAACATTGTGTTTACCTTATTAAGAGTATACCACCAGTTATGCCACCAGAATCATGTAGTTGACTCACTGGGGACAACAGAGAGCTGATTCTATTAGAATGACCTTTGACCTGTGTTTCTCCCGGCCAGCTGGAATCCCAGAGAGGGTAATCAGCGGAGATCCTATATGTCCATTTCCTGAAGCAAGCATCTCTCAATCACCCAGTGAGGATTTAATGGGGTTGGATGGTTGTCTGCTTTCTAGCTAACAAGGAAAATAACGGACACTGATTCATAAGGGAAATATCACTGTAGTGACCACCAAAACATTGCTCCTGTGACATCCTCACATTAGAGGTTTCTGGCAATCTTCAGATATTATCGTGTTTGAAAAAAGGGTTAGGGTGCATTATTTACTCACACTTATGTCTTTTTTTTTGTATTCTCTCATATTGTTTTTCTTCTCTTTAAATCTAGATGAAGATGACGAATGCTCTTCAGCCAAGCATTGACATAATGCTTCCATAAGCTTGTACAAAAATTATATCTGACAGAATGTATGACATGATAATCGTTTCCTGCTATGAACTAACATATTCATTGTATCTGCTTTACTGAAAACATAACAGTAACTAACCTTGTAACATGTGTTATATCATAGCTGTACATTTCAGCCATTTAAATACAATAATCTAGACTTTGATACAATAATCTCTGGGTGATGACACATACTTCTAATTGTAATATTGAAATTCTTTCCATTAAATGTCTAAAAACAAAAAGAACAAAACAAAGCAAAACAAAACCAAATCTAAGATAGGTATGTGTATAAAAAAAGATAGTCATTGCTTGACTGCATTGACTGCTAAAACAAATAAATAAATAAATAAAACAGAGTGAAGTTCAGTTCTCGGAGACGAGTCGAATAAGGCACAAGATGCACATTGCAACATGCAGCATGACACAAAATCTACATTTTAAAGGTGAAGGATTACTGGAGTAATGTTTCCTTATGAGGTCATTTAGTGATTTCAGATTTAAGTAAGCCATTGCATAAGACAACTGACCACACTGTACACATAAATAAATAAATAGATAACAAAAAAAAATGCTAATAAGTCACAGTGTAGCCTCCAGCTAATATGTATAAAATGGATAGTTGTTGACTGCATTTTAACTGCTAAAATGGATTTAAGATGCATTTACAACCTTATATATATATAGACCTATGTGGGTCATCTGCCATTTAATACAGTTGACTGATGATGAATATGAGACAGGGCAACAACTCATGAAACTGATCTTATACTACAGGGCC
>SCHK01040036.1:13287-28827 GCA_004124795.1 Poropuntius huangchuchieni
GCCACAGAAAAGTAGTTAAAGTATTCCCCTTTTAAACAGTAGATGGTGCTGTCTTTTTGTTTATGAGGGCCTCTAGAAACAGGAAGCTTAACTAGGTTTCATAATTTCTAACTTATTGCGTTAAAAGCTGCCTTAGCCACAGAGTTTTAAGCTAGAAATGTATTTGGTTACCTTTTAATTCCACATTTAGCCATTTTTTGACTTTCTGCCTGATTATAACTACCATCAATACAATTCTTTTAGTTCAGTTTACATGCAGGGGTCAAGAATAGTGTTTATTTTAATGCATAGCAATTCAGTGCAGTGCCATCTGATTTCTTTAGTGTCTTTAGGTCATATTGTACTTCATTTAGTTTGATTTTCTCGAACACTTCCTGTCTCTTTGTCATTTTTAGAGACCCTTGAGTTCCCTCTACTGGCACAACATTTATTTTAGAGCTTCTTTCTAGAAACGTTCAAGACTGGGCAGGGCTCTAAGTACTATTTATTGTGTTCATTTCATCCTTTTGTTATATTGTGTCATGCTATGCTATTTTGTTAAGGCTTAAACATTTTACCTATGGGCAAATTAATATTTTGGCAGCTTTCGACTAATACGATGTATATAATACGAACATTTCAGTGTATTATTTTGGT
This sequence comes from Poropuntius huangchuchieni, assembly GCA_004124795.1. Lineage (NCBI taxonomy): Eukaryota > Metazoa > Chordata > Actinopteri > Cypriniformes > Cyprinidae > Poropuntius > Poropuntius huangchuchieni. The sequence goes on from SCHK01040036.1 coordinate 13,924, forward strand.
GTTAGTGTAAACGTTCGCCTCACTGTAGCGCCCCCTATTGTCCTGACGCATTATGACAGGAAGCCTAGCGCCTCTAGCGGCCGGTCGGGGCAGCGCGTCTCTCTCCCGCCACTGCGCCGCTCCGCTTCATTCTGTTTGTCAGACTCGCGATCCGAGGGAGAGGAGCGAGCCGCCATTTTCCGAGCTCGTCGCTTCCCCCTCGAACGACAACAATAAAAAACGGACAAAAGCGGGGTTTTCTCAGCCAACAAAGAGCACGAAGACCTTCCGGAGAAGGAGAGAAGGGACTGCGCTCAAAGAACGACCGGAAAAAGGATACATTTCACTGCTTTTTCGCGGCTTTTGTCGGGGGCGATTGAAAAACAGCCGACTGGGCTCCTATAGCTCGACTGCCCCCGTTTCTTTCGCCCATTTCGTGATTCCTAAACGCAGCCCGGAGGAGTGGGAGGAGGAAAAGGAGGGGGTTACCGAGCACCGGAGCGCGCGAGAGGCCCGGGATTTTTCCACCTGAACGTGCAACAGCGGAATCTGCATCTGGATAATTGCTTCTGCCTGTCAGTTATTACGGCTATATTTCTTAAGCGTGGGGATTTATTACATACATTTCCCCCGGAATCGGCTCCTCATCACGTGGTAGGTTCCTCCTTTTCTCTTTGTTAGTTTAAAACTCGCTAGCGTGAAGCAACTCGAGACGTTTTTAGCGCATTTATGCACTTAAATCGACGCGCGGTGAAACGGTGCACGTCGAGGGCACGTTAACTCTTACAAATGCGGACGCTTTTCGCTCTCCGTAGTTATTTTCCACCGTTTGTTCTGGTTAGACCAGTGAAGTAGGCGGCGTTGAAAGTCAGACCATCAAGGTTGCAAAATCAGCCCGACATAATTATACGTGTCAACTTTGCGAAAGCGCGTAGTTGGTAATCAAGCGCGAGACGAGTTCGTTCACGCTTTACATTGAGTAGGTTAAAAGCATGCAGTGTACGCGTGTGTGAGCGCGGGGTGGGTGCGCAGTATATGTCTGCTGCATCTAGATCAGTAGGCTTTCGTTTGTGCTGGTGCGAGTCGTATGCATTACTATCTCAGTTACTGGATGTTGTCCCAGGCCTATGCGTTTCGTGGATTTCCAGTAATACAGATTAATTATAATACAGTCGACGCGAGCTGGCCCTTTAAGACTCAACACTGGGGCTAAAAAATGTGAGAAGAAAATATTATTCTGAAAACAAGTCACAAAAAATGATTTCCGGTATCTGTTCAGTATTAAATATACGCATGTATGTGCAAAAAATGATGCAATAGGGTGGTAAACAGTTACAACTTTTGCATTAAGCCTGGACACGGGGAGTTTTCCATAACTAGCTGCATTACATAATATTTGGTTGTTTTCCCCCTCTTTTTTCCCCTCTAGTTCTGTCCTCGCCCCGCCGAACCGGACTGACGCGACGTAAGAATTCTTTTTAGAACCCTTTACGCCGCGCAACATTCGGCTGCGTTTCGAAACGTTCCTAATAACGTACAAAAATGCCGTTTTAGTAGGCGCCGCGCCAGCTTTTGAAACGCTGCCAGGGATTCTTCATGGCCTTAAGCTCGTCCTAACCCTTATTTTCCGTATAATCTGGGGGTTTATTTATATTTAGCGCAGTATTTTGCCTGGTTGTGGACAGCAGAGGGCTTTGTGTAATAGAACATTAACCTGCTCAACCTGTGGTTAGTGTAACGCGCTGTACTTTTCCATTATATAATGTGTTACGTTGCATATTTTTCGCAGCACTCACTTGATCTCAGGTCTCAAATATAACAGGTTCCGCATGTGTACGTGATGTTTATGGTTTTAAAGAGACATCCGTGATGTTTTGTTCCTGATTAATGACGCGATTTTATTGTTATATGTCTTCCGCGGAAAATTTGACTTTTGTACCTTGATCAGTGTAGCCCTTTATAGGACGTTCAGATACATTACATATTGTCTGTCCCACAAGACGTCAATGTTATTTATTAAATGGAGGCCTGTTTGTTTCTTTGAAACCTTTTGTTTTTCCCCAGATGGGGTTAAAACATGGTTGAAACAAAGACTAGCTAGACCCAAACCTCCCCCTCCTCTGATAGATAGATACTGTATTGATCCCTAATGGGAAATGCCATGTCTCTCTCTCTCTCTCTCATGCTGTTTGTTTTCCGTTCACTCTCTTATTTCCTGGTTTTGAGGTCTTTTGTGTTGTGTACTGGAACATCTGTCTGTTTTAGATGTTTTTTCTCCATATTAAACTTGCTCTCTAACACATGTATTGAATTGTTAAGGTCTGTCTCTGGGATATTTTAAGAGTTTCTAGGGGTCGGCATGTGATTATGAGCTGTTGTGTTCTTTCCTTTCGTTCCATCCAGATTTATCATTGTCCTACATCCCCTCCTCACAGGAAGAGCTGTTATGTAACACATCAATACCATTGACTAAGTGCTGTAATTTTTTCAAGGCGGTGCAGTCATTTGGAAATCACTTTTTTTGTCAGATTTTTTATTTTTTTTTCCCTGTGATTTTAAGGGCAAGAAATGAGCTCTAGGTAGAACAATGTGACCTTAAAGTCATGTAGACGCTCTAGTATTTTGTCTCTTTCTCTCGTGATGTACATATTGTGTGGGCCGCTGCAGATCTCAGCTGTTGATGCATGGAATTGTTATTTTTGGCTCCCACGTTGTTGAAGGCTGTCAAAGTGAATTTTAAAGAGAATTGAATTATTTCTTTGAGGCATTTAAATCAATCTTTCTTTAATCCAGTTATGATCCATTGGAGTATTGATACCCATACTGCTCTGTGTAATTCACAATCAGTGTCAGTTTGAAGTATAAATCAATGTCACCAACAGTACCTGCTTTTCGTCTAACTCCCAAACCCCAAGGCCTGGTTTTATTTTAAACTTAAAAGGCTTAGCTCCTAACTTGTATCTGTTAAGTGCAAAAATTTGAACTCCGTTCTTTTTGGCAGGGGATTAGATTGGCAAGGCTTTGCTCTCTGGGAGGTTAAAAATGAAAAGTGAAAGAAAGTGCAAGCTGCTGACAAACACAAACAGACATCAAGGATGTTCTGGAAAGTTCAAGGCCAGGGCTGGAGACATCCACCGGGCCATTAGCCTGGGAGCAGAGAGAGGAGTCAGTTAGATTGTGAGACAGGACCACCTGTTTAATATGTTCAGGAAAAATAACCTGACACGGTGGCCTGCACCCAGAGATTTCTTGTCGTTCAAGTCCAATTAGCATGGATTCTCTATTACAAGTGCAAGTGTGTCTGTTTTACAAACAACAGGCCTTTTTTATGTGTGAAAGTTATTTGCTTTAAGTCTTTTTAAATGAAATGCTTTCTGGTTTCAGTCTTAAAGGGCTTCTGTAAGTAAATTTACCCAGCTGGGAATACTTGAGTCATATGGAAGAAATCAAAGACTCCATGAGAATGTTGAGTTGCCCTTCTGTCTCTGAAGTCAAAGATTTCTTTCTTTCTTTTATTTATTTATTTTTTTGTAGATTGATCTTTTGAAGAGAATAACACAAAATAATTACACTTTAAAGAACAAGTGTCCACTACTGTTGTGTTTATCAAACCAGCTGTGTCAGTGTTGTTAAAAGTTGTTAGCCAAGGTTAGTCCGAACCTAGAGTTTAAAGTTCATTTACCTCCCACAAAGGTAGCTGACATAAATCACTTTAAGGAAGTTAAAATGTGCAGTGGTGTGATGTGTTGTGTTCCGTCTAAACTATTTTAAACAGGTTTTCAAATGTTATATTTGCAGATTTTATTAAATTAGATTAAATGGAACATTTCCTCATTTACAATTTAGGTTTCACACCTCAAGTCCATTTTACGTGCAATAGTAAATTCAGAATATGCACCTTTTCTTATATCTTCATCAGTTTTCACCCAAAAAAAAAATAAAAAAAATATATATATATATATACTTTTTTTTTTTTTTTTTTTTTTTTTTTAAAATAGTTCATGGACATAAGATGTCAACTTTTCACAAATAAAGGTCTTTTAATAAAGATGCTCTTTATACACGCCTACATTTACACAGTCAATAGATAAGCTCTCATTCACACGTGTTTGAGTTTTGAAATGAGTAGAAGATAAGTTTTTATGACAGTTGAATGTGAACATTTAATGCCTAGATCTTTTTTCAATGAAATATCTTTTAGTTTAAAAAAAGAATTATCACTTTAGGCCTTTTAGCTGTTGTTTTCAGTTGTGTGTGTATACTAAATATGTATTATAGAACAAATAGATGTCCTGTGAGATTTGTTGTCTTGAAAAACTGGTATAGGATTAATTAGTAAGTACCTCAGTACGTTTTCTCAGAAGCCAGCACTGTGTGTGGCATAGGTGTTGAGATCAGTGTTGGTAGTGGTGTTGTGGCTTTAGGTAATTGTAATTACACAACCACACTGTGCTCAGGATAAAAATTGTCCCCTGGGAAAATACAAGTCAGTAGTTGATGATGACATTCTTGACCTGTCTAAGAATAGTCCATGGTCTGTAAATGAGTGTCCAAATGCAAATTCATGGATAGTGTGAGAGATGGGTACCAGGGAAGCTTTTCTTTTCATACACCGCTCGGGAGTCATTGAAATACATGTTTTTGACCTTCACACGTTCCAGGGAGTGTGAGAGAGGGAGGTTATCACAGTCCACAAAGCAGGTCGTTTGAAAACCTATCACAAAGGAAGTTGTCATTTGAGGGTCGAGATTAGAGCCTTAAAGATGAAAATGACTTGAGCCTTTTCATCATAATATTTTCACGGTTTTAATGAAAGTCTAAAGTTAGGAACATCATTTTATGTACACTGTATTCTTTATTCTTAGACGCATTGTATTGAGCCTTTGTTTAAATTTTGTGTGTTTCAGTCGTCTTCTGTATAAAGTGTTACAAGGCATCATAGACTTCTAAATTTTCTTTGACTTAATTAGCAATAGCATGAGAAATCGGCTAGTCCATTTTAATACTACTCGCAGCCAGCTTGTTTACAAGCATAACTTTACACTAATTATGCTTGAGTCATCAACATTTAAAGTAGTGCATAAGCCTTAAACTGTTTATATCATAAACTGTTCATACAAAACCTGGTCATTTGAAACTTATTTTTGCTTGTTATTATCCTGATTTTGCTCTGCACCTAAACCCTTTTATTTTATTATTAATTTTTTTTATACCAGTGATCAGATGGATTTTTCAATGTGTTTATATGTGGCGCACTTGTTTATTTACACTTTAGCTAAACTGGCGATAAACCCAAGTCTTTTAAATCTCATTTATAAGCAGTTTGTATAATGGGGGTTTTAGAATAAGCAGATTTTTGATGGTTTATTAGCATATTGTTGTGCATGTAAACATGCTGATTGTCTGGTTAACAGAAGTCATTCTGTTTAGTGTCAGTTCCAGAATCGACGACCTTGTCAGGCCTTAATAGGCCTTGTTAATGCACAGTGCACACATTTCCCTTTTAAGCCAGCAAGTTTGTATGTGTCTTATTTGTTTATCTGCATTGTATCCACCAAATATATGTATAGATACTTGTGGGCATGTGTCGTCAACCACTTTTTCTTTTTTCTCTTCTTTTTTTGTAGTATATCGCTGCTCTTATAGGTGTGGTTCCAGTGTTTTCATGGAACACTGCTCTGAAGAAAAAATGTAAATAAGATCAGAGTTGTTCTGACTAGTAGTTTCTTAATAGAGATAATGGATAAAAGGCTTTGACAAGGCCTCACCCCACCCAGGGAGGTTTGGATGCGCGCACACAGAGCTCACAAAGACCGTATCATGCTTTTCTGACACAATCTGATGTGTGGCTGACAGTTTATTTATTACATTTTTTTGTTCCAAAAAAATAGCCTGAAGATCAGTTATCTTGTACTGGTAAAGGTCACATGAGCTGCAGTACAACCACCCTGATTGACATGTCAGTGGTGGCACATGGTATTCAATACCAGACTTCAGTTTAGTTCCTCACGACAGGAAGTCGTTTTGTGATGTGTAGTTGAACACGAATGTGTCATAAAATGAGGAAAACTTGAAGAGAAGTGAATCTCTTAGTCACTCATATCTCTGCTAGAAAAGCATTATATGTTCATAATGTTACAGCATGATGCATGATACACGACTGCTGTCATTGCAAAATATTCATTTAATTTTCCCTATACGATTTAAGTATACACACCAGACATGCTGTGAGTAATAGTAGTATTAGTAGGAAGTCTCATTATTGAAGCTGAATAAATAAAGCTAGATATTGCCTTTTCAATTGCTCAATTCCCAACCTAAATCTGCCTCTCATCTCTCTCTGTCCACACACTGGACATAAACATGAAGTTTTTATTATCCGGTTTTCCCACTATTTAGGACTTAATTTCTCCTGTCATCTTCGGTATTATAAAAGCTGATTTTCTTTTCCCCACCACAGGATTATGATCCTTCCACAATGGCTGTGTTCTTGTTTTTATACACACACATGCTAAGTAAACATCCATTATGTGTTTCTCTACTTTACACGTCAGCTAAACATTGGAACTAGCCTGTATTAAAGTTAAAAAAAAAAAACACCTAAAAATGGAAAATGACATGTTAATTTCACAGGCACTCCCATTCACCCACACAATTCTTGACATAACATGTTTAAAATTTTGTCCACCCAGTTTGCTTGCACCTTAAAGAAATCATTCATCCAAAAATTATCTTTCTGTAATTATTTATCATCAATCAATCGGTTGGCCTATTTCACCAATCTCATTTGAATAATTAAACATTTAATGAAACATTCTCATGAATCCTTTTTAAAGTGTAAAAGCTTAGTTATTTGTAACTGCATGGAAAATAGTGACTGGTGTTTTGCCATTTTCTGTAAGTTGATTTTTGGAGATTATTTAAAAAAAAATTTTCATTCAAAGTCGCTGTTTTCATTTTGAGAGGGGGCAGTTTAACCACCTTTTCTTTCTCACATATAAATTATTGTGATGGCCATCTCACAGGACAAGGTGACATTTCAGCTTTGAGCCCTGTTGCTTTAGTGTGAGTCACTCCACCTCATTTTATGTCTCTTAAGAACCTAAGTCTCTTTGCGAATATATTTTGTATCTCTACTCTCAAAATATTCACCAAATCCGTTAAGGCATGGTGCATCAGCTTGTTAGATTTAATAAGAATGGGTTACACCTAAAGAGTTTTGACAGCACAGAATGAATTGGTTTATGTTCCGGATTTAGTTATTGGTGCTGTCAACTACTACCTGCGTTCATAGTCACTTCGAACGTCACGGTCTGTTGTCATTGTTTTAGGAATAATGAGAATAAACATTGCCTGACGTCGCAGAACAGTAAATCTGAAGGCCTGGGTTTTGCAGTTGCTCCATGTAGCAGTATACACTCATATCAAACTGCTCGGCCTCCATATGACTCTTCTTGTGTGTCCTTGTGTCTGCCTCTGTTTGTCATCTTGTTTTTTGGTTTTTGATATTGTCAGCCGTTGTGCAGTGGTCTTCAACTGGTGGGTCATGTTTGGATGCAAATAATGAAATGTGAGAAATCATTATCATTTATAGTTGGAATAATTACTTTTATAGTTGGCGTCAAAGTCTAGTCAAACTCTTAATGTATTTTGAAATTCATCTGTTGCTTGGTAGAAAATGCGAAGTAGCTGAGATTTCAGCATTGGCAGGTTATGTGACCGTAAAATATACAACCCATGAGAATATTAAATATAGTTGCACTTTTATTGTGCTTTTAACTGTTCAGGCTGTTGATTAAAAAATAACTTATACATTGTATTAATTATTTATTTATAAGTGTTTTTAAATCTATATAACACTATATATAGTTTTTGTTATTTTTATTTATGTTTATTTGTTTTTGTACTGTAATGTAAAATGCAGGTCCTGAAGCACAAACAAGTTCAGAAGAGCTAGGCCAGTGTTGACATGAAGATTTTAAACCTGGAAGACAAAAACCATGCGAAAAGCTCAATTAACCAGTTTTCTCCTTGCTAAAGGTGCTAACATCTTTATGATGTGCAACACAAAAACAGCTCTGTTGAAATGTAGTGTTAACACTTTGATGTTACTAAAANTTAATTAATATTAACAGGTGCTAACATCTTTATGATGTGCAACACAAAAACACCTCTGTTGAAATGTAGTGTTAACACTTTGATGTTACTAAAATATTAATAAATATAGATAGATCAATAGTGTGATTTTATTATTACTTGTTTTATACTGCTTATCTATATGAAATTGACTTTCCTAAAACCAATTTGGTTCAGAACCACTGTACTTATGAATATATGGCTGTATAGAGAAACAAACCACTCTAAACATTTTTGCTCGATCAACACCAGTTTCCCTGAATCATGAATGTGAGATGTATATTTGCTTCCCATCTCTGTCAGCCACCAGCATAATTTAGTGGAGTCTTGCACTTGCTGTTTAATTTCATTAGTGTACACTGAAAATACAATGAAACGAAAAAACCCCCCAAAAAACTAAAACTTAACTAAACTAATAACAGTTACTGAAAAACGAACTAAAATAAAATTAGCAAAAATAAATAATCATGCTCTAATGAGCTCTCATTCTCCAAGATCCAACAAATTAATGCATTGAAAACACAGATGGACAAAAATAAAGTTTACAGAGTTTTAATGATGATTACAAATCACAGGTTTCCTCAAATCCAGCTCTGGAGGGTCATTGTCCTGCAGAATTTCTCCAACCATGATGATAACTGCCTGTAGCTTTCTAGTAACTCTGAAAACCTTGATTAGCTTGTTGTTTGTAAACTATTTACACGTTTAACAAGATTACATCTTTAATATGAATCATTATGAACATGTATATGAATTAATACATCTTTATGTATATAAGTTGCATATTTTAGTTTTTTGGTAAATTGTAAAGAATTATTTTATTTTCATTATTAAGAAGTTTGCACAAGAGTTAACTGTAAACTGTGCAAACATAAAACTTGGCTAAAATTACTAAAAATGTCTTGCTTTAGTTTACACTGGAAGTGTTCCATTAACTCTGCTAAACTATAATTATTAAAACTGAAACTAAAATATATAAAAACTAAATAGAAATCTGTTAACTAACCTAAAACTATTATTAATGAAACTAACTAAAACTAAACTGAAATTATAGGGAATTTGAAAACTATATTAAAATAAAAACTAATTTAAAAATATAATATCTTTGGTAGCACGTACATGTTACAGAAACCCAAAGGGGAGTAGTGTTAACTAGCCTAATGTGCCTTGCATGTTTTCCTTTTATACTTTAAGTGTGGTTTGTTTGTTTGTTTCGTGTTCAGTCAATCCATGATAAACCACTAATTTTGACTTGTGGTGTTTCTTTGTGTCTTGTGTTTCTTCAGGCTGCCCCCTGGCACAGTGGTAGGTGGGTGGTGTGGAGCTGGCCTCGGCACCGGGAGAGGCCCCCTCGCCCGCCCCCTCCCAGCGCTGCATGGCTGCAATGGCGCCCGCTCTGACCGACGCTCCGGCCGAAGCTCACCGCATACGCTTCAAACTGGCTCCGTCCTCCTCCACCCTCTCCCCGAGTGGCGTGGAGGGAAGCGGCACCGGCAACCACATCCTCGTGTCCAGTAACGGCGCCGTCAAGCGCAAGGCCTCGGAGGAGCGCCCCTCTCGCGGGGCCGGCCCCTGCAAGCCCCTCGTTACCTCATATCACTGTTCAGATGTGTCCTCGGCAAAAGAGTCCCTGAAGCTGCAAGGTGTTCTTCTGCAGACGCACAGCATCCTGCCGAGCCTCATACCACGCAAGCACCAGGCTTTAGAGCTCTGCGAGGAGCAGCCAAAGAGCGTCATGAGTGCCAGCGGAGGAGGTGGGCCGCGTGGGCCGCCCACCGTCCAAGGCACCACTGTCAACGGCATAGCAAAGAAAGTGACTAAAATGACTGACCGAGACAATGCGGTGACCTTAAATGGTGGCCAACACACCGTCGAGCCGGATTTGTCAAATCAGACTGAAGTTGTCAATTCTAACAGAGGACTGACAAGCAACGGTCCTCTTCGAGAAGGTGCTGAGTCAACGGCTGAGTCCCAGAACTGTCCCAGTAACGGAGAACCTCCTGCAACATCTCCCACCTCCATTGCACCTTTCGCAGAAGACAAAACCTCAGACTGTCCGCCGCTAGGCAGTGAAGATACGCTGGCGCTCTCGCTCGCTGCCGACCAAGACCCTTTAGGTGGTGTTGGGGTGGAGCTAAGCGACCGTACCCAGCACAGCCAGAGCAGACAAGGGGAGATCGAGGCAAGGATTCGGCGATTACGCAAACGGCTGCAGGTGGTGCAGGCCAAGCAGGTGGAGCGGCATGTGCAACAACAGTTGGGCGGACTACTCAAGAGCACTCTGGGTGCTCTGGATGCCAGGAGGCCGAGGGGCCGTTACACCGATGACACGCTCACCCCTCAGGAGAGGGACGGACTAAGACGTTTCCTGAAGAGTGGATCCATGCCGGCTGAGTTAGAGCGACTGTCCCTGAGCTGCACCACCAACCTGCGATCCGCCGAATACGCCTTCGACTCCGACGCCACGGAAAGCAGCTCAGGAGGAGAAACTGATGTGGAGGAGGATGAACTGGCTCGGGTCGACATCGAGCAACGCCACATTCCTCTGTGAGTACCGACCTTGATCATTCTCCGATAATGCGAATACAGATGGAGTAATGAGTATGATGGGACATGATTCTGATGTAAGATAAGTGCTGATGCAGGCCGGGTCAAGCTGTTTCATGAAACCGTTGCGTTCTCGCACGGTAATTATCTGTGATGTTCAAAAGATATTGAATTATCAGTGAGTGGCTGTTTTTCATCACTGTTCATTTGTAAGTGTAGATTTCTTCTCTTAAGTTTGAGATCATGCCAGTTGCTTTTGTTGCAAAAAGGAATTTCTTAGTAATTAAAGTATGTGTTCATCTCTTGAATATCATTATATCATGGTTAGACAGGGACAAACGCCCACACTCTATCTAACACACACCAAGCCAGTTGTTCCCTTCCCAAGGGCTGAGCCTTGTTTAATACACTCAGATGTCAAAGGATTTTTCTTGAGAGGCAGTGAGTCACTTCCTTAAACCCATACGCACACTTTCTCAGTCAGTGATTGGGCCTGTTTTCACCCATCCCAACCTCCGGGTAAGAACACACTGGACAAGTGGAGGGCAAAGATAAGGCATTGTTTAATTTCTACATCCTTTTGTTGTTTGTTTTACATTTATTTGTTTTTTGTACCATCTTTCCAGTGTTTTTTTTTTCGTATTTTCCAAGTGGCTTGTTTCTCAAAGCCAGCAAATGTTTCAGACGCAAGAAAAGCAATCCTCTTTACAAGGCAGATCTGATAATTGATGACAGCATTGGCACGTAAAGCTGAGAGAAATTCCACTTTTGACTAATTTTGCTTTACTTGGTGTACATTAAAAATCAACTCCTTCGCAACAATTCTTCAGTCAGTCTCTTTTGCTACATCATTGTAGTTGGATAGTGTCTCGACGGCCGAGTGAGTCAGAAGGTTTTTTTTTGTTGTTTTTTTAATCAAACAGACTAAGGCCACTCCATGAGGGGATAACCTACATTCAGCATCAGTCAGTCACATGACTATTGCGCAAGGACAAATAGGCTTACTTGCAGATTATGCGACGAGCATAGTGAAGCGTGTTGACATAGGACTATGTAGCTTATGTTATTTTATTATTTTTTTTTTGTATTTGAACTTCACCGTTTGCTTTCCACACATCCGTAGGCACCTCTTTTCATGGGTTTTTAGTCTTTTCCTGGTAATGCAACAGATTTCTTTGTGGGATTGAGTACCACATGACTGCATGTTGTAACTGCATGCAAGGCTTTTTTGTTAATAGGTAGTTGATTTGTCTTGCTGCTTAATCAGCCATTACAGCCAGTGTCTTGATGAGCCGAGAGGTCACTTGGGTGCAGTCTGTAGTACCCGATGATTCATTTGTGCTAGTTGGGTTCATAGGTGGTAAACAGGGTTGATTTCCTGAGAAGTCACTGTAAGGAGGATGTATTGCTGTGTTGGATTCAGTTATGTAGAGTTACTGAGATTCTGTTGCTATTTTGTAGATGTTTTTTGTATTTATTTCCCTACCTCAGACAGATTAAGAAAGCTCAATCACTGCTAATGATTAACCTGGTTTAACACAAGCAGTCCGTATACGGTGTAGCATGGATCCATGTCCCTCCTGGAACGAAACCCCACTAAATAACCAAGTTTCCATGAAGACCAGCCTCAAAATCCATTATGAACACACAAGTGCAATTACATTTCTCATTCTTGCTAGTGTTCTTCTGGTACCATGGGCTAGCTATTAGCTTTCACGTACTTGCATGCACCAGCTGGCGGCATTCATTGTTTCTGTGTTGTAATCCTGTTAGCTAGAACCGGTTTGAATGAAAGAGTGTCATTGAACTGGTCGAACATCAGACATTTGTACCTGTCATGCAGCCTTCTGCTATCAAGAGTCCTCAAGAATTGTGCTTTTTACTCACCCTTATTTATTTCCAAAATTCTGTGGACCACAAAAGAAGAAATTTCGAAAACCATAGTTGTAAAAAGGGATGTAGAATGCAGTAGTGGTCCATACAACTCATGCATTATTTTGTAAGTCTTTTGAAGCCGTCTGATAGAGAAAAAAATGCAAAATTTCAGTCTCCTCCCTGTACAAGGCTCTGATAGATCTTTTCTCTAGTGGGCTGTTAACCGTGGCAATCAAATCATTGAGTCAGTTGAATTTGAGAATCTGGTTGGTAAATTAATCGTTCCAGATTTTTTGAACTGCATAAAATTGATACATTGAAAAGATTCTATTTCTGACTGGACATAAATACCCGAAGAGATGGGACTGATGACAAAATGTTATGTAAACAATGAAAGATTCAAATTATTTGTATTTATTTTTAGGTCTTAGACATTTCAAGTTATTGTTTACTTCAATTATATTTAAAAAAGAACAGCAAGAATATTCCTCTGACTGTTTCTTTTGTGCTTCTGCAGAGACCATTAATCAATGTTTCTGTCTCTTGTGTTTTTAAAGGTATTTGCATCTGGTTTGAATAGTAAGATGATTTAAGTAAAGAGCGATTACATTGGAGTTTGTAATTAGGTACTCCATGTACAATTTCTCCTGAAGGTCCTTCTGTCAATGAACCGTCCATCTTTGAATATGGACTTCTGTAGTGAAAGCAAGTGTGGTGTTTAGCGCTGTTCTCCTCTGTCTTTCCTGGGATGTTCGTCTGTCTAAGACTTTGCCACCTTTTGAAATGTAAATATAAACAAATATAACGAATCAGAAATTCTAATCACTAGATTACCTAATAAAGATGTTTCTACATCTTATGTATTCAGACCATTTTGAAAAGCACTTTATTTTACTGTCATCAAGGATTCCCCATCGGCATGGTTTCTGGTTTTACCAGTCATCCTTCTAGGTCACATAGCCAGCTTGTCAAGTTTTTTTTTTCCTGTTTGTTTTTAATAGTTTTTCATTTTCAGTTCCATAATGGCTTTTTTTCCCCTTCTCATTTGTCTTGTTTTACTAATTCAAAATTACATTTTAGAATTATTTTTTTTATTTTTTTCTGGTATTTTCTCTTTAGTTACAAGTTTTGTATTCTTCTGTCTTTGCAAGATAAAGTGACAGAGAACAAAGCCATTATGAATAGAGTTGGTGAGTCAGAGAGAGGTCTCCAATCAGTTAGGATTACAGTTTTTACAGATTAATACACCAGACCCAATGCCCACTGGCCGCAGGTCCTGTGTGAACAGAGTAAAATTGTTTAGCACTGCTTTCATTCTTCACAGATGATGGTTTAATACCCTTGAGGAGAAATATCCAATCCTGTCATTGAATGTAATTCAATAAAGTACTTTAAGTAAAACAATGCAGGAATATTTGTCAGGACTATCAAAACCAGATCTGCGAGAGAGAGATTTCTCTTCTTTTTCCCTCACCCTCATGTCTTTCCAAACCTGTATGAAGTTCTTTATTCTGTGAAGTACAAAAATAAATAAACATTGAAGAACACTGGAGTCCAAAACAACAGTGGACCCCAATAATTTTAATTGTATGGCCTGAAAACACTCACAACATCAGGACATACAAATCTGCATCAGATGTTTTTCTGGTTTCCTCTTTAGTGTTTTTTTTCCTTTTTCTTCTGTTTTTTTTGTTGTTGTTGTTTTCCCTCCTAGTTTTAAGTCATGTCTATGAAAGCTCTATTCACGCATTTCAATTCTTATGGTTGTTGTAATGTCCAAATGACCATGCTGGCCAAATGATATCTTGACCAAATGGCGGCACAGAGGTATGCCAGTTTGTATTGTGATGCAAGAACTGGTTTTCATTCAGATCTAGGGCCTTTTTTAAAAACATTGCAACTACGTAATTTTAATGACGTTTGTTCAGTTGAATAAATGTACAGATGTAGACTGAACACTGTGCACTCAACCCTCTCTGAGATCAGTTTGTCCGTTAAACAGACTTGATATGCTCTGTTTCTGTACCGTCTGTCAAGAAAATCAATCGATTATGATGAGGGACCAAATCATGCATACAGTTGATTTGCATCACAGAAGCAGTTTCTCATGGATTTGCTTTCGTGGCAGTTTCTATGTTTATCTCTCCTGTTCTTTCCTCTCCCTTTTTCACAACACTTATAGCTTTTGTGCTGCTTTTCCTGCATTCTGCTGCTTTCTTTTCTTTTGCCTTCTCTCCATCTGCTCCCTCTCTTTCACACACATTAAAACCGTTGCTGCTTGAAATACAAGCACTGCCAGGAAAATATCCTGTCTCTGCATCCCGTCCACAGTCATGTGGCTGCACCTGTTCTGTGTCTGCGTGTTGG
>SCHK01040063.1:0-21458 GCA_004124795.1 Poropuntius huangchuchieni
ACTAGAGAGATTAAGTACACGCACTGAGACGGGAGAGGTACGTATTAGCTCGTCTAAGTTGAGGGAAGAACATAGTGGAATATGGAAAAACGGTGGCGTTTTCCTTTAAATGTTTTTACTTGTTCCAAAAAGAAAACGTGTTTTTTGTTTTTTTGTTTTTTGCTGTAGTTTGTCTTTTAATACCTCATTGATTGTACTTTCCACCTCTTTGCTGATGATGTGCTCTAACCACAGGCACACCCATGAGCTGAAACTCCACCAGCTGCTGGTGCGTGTTGTAGGCTGGGAGCAGGTGAAGCCAGTGTCGGTGGACAAGGTTGGAGTATTCTTCCGCTACGCTGCTCCTGATCGAAACAACCCTTCAAGCACTGTGAGTTTTACTGGGTCGTTATGTGGAGAATGAGTTTTTGAGATGGTCCTCACTGCAGAACACAAGATCCAAGGGGCGAGGTTTGATCTAGATCCAACTCCTCCCACCTTACATATACCTAAACCTACGCGTCTCCACCCCCTTATCACTGAACCCCACCATCTCCACCCCTAAACCTACCCATCTCCACCCCTAAACCTACCATCTCCACCCCCTGGACGTGGATCCAACCACGCCCCCTGGACCTTTTGTTCTGCAGTGAGGGGCTACTGGAATTTTTCGACATTCGTTTAAACCGCTAAACTCATTAGTAATTCAGAAATGCATTATATTAGTGATTCTCTACGTGCATTTTGAAGTCTTTGACTTCTGTCATGGGTCTTTGAAACAAACTTTTTTTTTTCTGCTCTCTTATTTCATCATTTTGAAATACAAAATCTTTGAGGAGTTCATGAAAAATGAAAATGCTTCATAAAAATGTAATGATGCTGCTTTTCTAGGTTGGCAGCCCAATTAGCAGAACAAACATCATACACCCTCATGTATATGTAAGTGTTTGTATCTCATAACATTATACTAAATTATTCTAGAGTATGTACACAATCTAAAATCTCTGTTCAGTTCTCAGCTTTGCCGCCTGTTCGAGTGGTCTTCTCTATCACTATGGAGGGCAGTGCACGTAAGGTCATTACAGTGCAGTCAGCACTCACAGTGAAGAATCGCCTTGAGGTTCCCATGGAAGTGCGACTAGACAGCCCTTCAGCTCCAGACAGTAAGCACACAACTTATTGTTTATGATTTTCCTGTGTTTATCAACTATGAATGTAAATTAAATTGTTTACCTTCCATAGAACCTGTTGTCCTGCCTCCCATCCTGCCTGGAGAGGCCTTGGCCATCCCTCTCCATCTGACCTCTTGGAGGCTTCAGGCGAGACCTAAAGGCTTGGGGTTGTTCTTCTGTAAAATGCCCATCCATTGGACCTCTGTGGAGCGGCCTGGTGAGGTCAGCAGCAGTAAGAGAGAGTGCCAGTCAGCAGACTTTGATGAACAACTCAAGCGCAACTTCAGGTAAAAATAGGCTGACTGGAGACAGAAAATATCAAAGAAGAATGAACCTAGAGTTGTAAACACTTTTGTACTTTTTTTAGGTTTTGTGTTGTCATTAAAAAAGAGAACTACCCCGATCAGCAGCCTGCCAAAACTGTGACAGGAGGTACAAAGCAGATCTACCGCCAACCAGGCCATACCATCTATCTGCTGCCCACCCTGGTGCTGGCCAACCTTCTTCCATGTGACCTTAACTACTACATCAAAGGGACCTCAATTAAGGGAGCCATGAAACCAGGCAAAGAGGCAGTGCTGCATGCAGCAGACACGTCACAAAATATAGAATTAGGTGAATTGGAATATATGATAATTTATCATTTATTTAACATAAAAGTTGCTTTATTAATCCACATTTCTATTGACATAAAGCTTCATGAGTTTGCAATTTGTTCTCAGGTGTGCTCCTGGAGAACTTTCCTATGTGTAAGGAGCTGCTCATCCCTCCCGGTACACAAAACTATGTGGTGCGCATGCGGTTATATGATGCCAACAAACGGCTGCTCTGTCTCACCATACGGATTGTTCTCAGAGCTCAAGGAGCATTAAAAATCCTCATCTCTGCTTCCTATTGGCTTGTCAACAAGACTGGTATGCTTTCAAATCTATGCATTGACTGTAGATTGATGATATGAATTCAAAACCTTAACCGAACACAACTGTACTGGCCCACATCTGTAATATTTTCATCGATTATTGTGTCTGCAGGGCTGCCTCTGATCTTCCGCCAGGACAATGGGAAAACGGATGCCGCTGGGCAGTTTGAGGAGCATGAGTTAGCCAGGAGTTTGAGCCCATTGCTCTTTTGCTACACTGACAAAGAGCAACCCAATATGTGAGTGCAAGAGAAGGGGAAAATCCAAAGAATTCTCATTGTGTGTTCCCACCATCCCCACCCATCAAATGCTTTTGTATATCTTATGTAATTAGCCTGCATAAATTCCACCACCAGAGTCATTTGTTCATTACTCAACATAGCAGAAATGTAATTTAACTACATAATTACCCTTTATTCCTTAAAGCTCTCTAAAGTCTTGTCCTTTTTGAACAGGTGCACCATGCGGATCGGTAAAGGGATCCACCCAGATGGTGTTCCAGGATGGTGCCAAGGTTTCTCTCTGGATGGAGGGAGTGGAGTGAGAGCAGTTAAAGTCATCCAGCATGGTAACAGACCCGGACTCATCTACAATATAGGTAATAAGGAATGCCTATGCTGTTTTAAGATAATCTTTAGGGACCTATTAAATCCATTTTATTTTTTCCCAAATTTTGTTCCATTTTATTTTTTTATTTTTATGAAATGTGTTTTATTTTCTCTCAAATTCTGCTTTATTTTTTACCAAATTCTTTTTTCCATTATTTTTCTTCATTCCATTTTAATAGTTTCATTCCATTTTAATAATCAAAAGCATCTCTAAATAATTGATTTGATTTAAAAAACAAAAACAAAAAAAAAACGAATTTATTTATTTTCAGAAATACCATATTTTATGTGTTTACATTTTTCTGGTAAATAAATTCTGGTAAATATTTTTTTCTGGTAAATATTCCTTGAAAATAATGTTTTAATCATTTTTTAGTAGTAGTACTATTATTACATTCAGTAATATATTTCTGTCACAGTTTCTTTAAGTTAAGCCAAACTTTTATTTTGATGGTTTGCAGTGTAAGTTCTAGAGATTATGTTTATGTGCTCGTATATTGAGGCAGTGGAGGCTGAAAACATCATGCACGCTTCAGTATGTGTGTAGTAAACAAAATTCACATTCATTCACACAGAGACACGCAGAACATGCAGGATTCATATTTAAATAGTATTTTTGTGGCTTAATATTCAAAGACACTAGTCCATAGCCCGTTTTGATTTTTGTGTACTGACATTTATTTATCCAAAATTTGCCAAATTCCATGACATTCCTCATTATACAGTAATTTTTATGACTGGATTCTGCGATTCTGTTCGCGTTAAGCTCCAACTTGCCGCAACACACCTCGCTGGAAGTTTCTAGTAATCCTGAAGACACTGATTAGATGGTTCAGATGTGCTTTATATCAAACTCTGCAGGACAGTGGCCGCCCAGAAGCAGGAGTGGACACCACTGTGCTAAGTTGATGTAATAATATAATGTATAATGTCTCATTATAGGAATAAATGTGAGAAAAGGGAAAAGACGTTATCGTGACACACACATTGTGACCTTTGCTCCACGATACCTACTTGACAATCGATCAACTCACAAGTTAGCCTTTTCTCAGCGGGAATTCGTCAGAGGAAAGGTGGGAATGCATGTTTTCATTGTGTTTGTCATTGTGCTATGTTTTAGATGTTTCTGATAAAAGACACATGATAATAACCGATAATGTTTTGTTTGCTTGTAGGGTACTGCAAATCCAGAGGGATATATCTCCACCCTGCCAGGCTCTAGTGTTGTGTTCCACTGGCCCAGAAATGACTACGATCAGCTTCTCTGTGTCCGTTTCATGGATGTTCCCAACTGCACCTGGTCTGGAGGTTTTGAGGTCAACAAGCCTAAATCCTTCCACATCAACATGAGGTACCCAGTGCCACCAAATATGCTCTAGAGATAGCTGAACAGAACAGAAAATGAGGAGTTCTCAGTTTCATAGACATTTTTCCTCTCATTATGTGTTCCATAGGGACACTTTGGGAAGCTGCTTCTTCCTCCGAGCTGAGATTGCTTTGAAAGGGGCAACATATCAAATCTCATTCAGTGACACTGACCAGCTGCCCCCACCCTTCCGTATAGATAACATCTCTGAGGTAAGTCCTTAGAGGGTACACACTATCAAGTATTGTAAGGCTGTAGAACGGTTCAGAAGATTTGAGAATAAAGAGTATCACTAAGATGGTTGGGAATATGACCTGGCCAAGAACTCAGGTCACCTACGGGCATCACAGCTCAATTTGTCAAAACACATGAATAAGAATGCAGTGTTAGCCACAATCTCAACCTAAATCATATAAAAAATTGTGTTCGGAAATTTCAGTTTTGCTTAAGGGAGACTTGGGGGAGACTGTTTGTGCCTGACTTCTTAACATAACAATAGTATTCAGAAAATATTTCCTTTCAGTATTCAATTCTGGACACCATAACATGTATGAAAGAGTAGGCATAGAAAGATAAAGCACATTCTTCTTAAAAGGTGTACCTGTAATCAATATTAGCCTGTTATTTGGGGTTTAATTGAGTTTCTGCAGGTGTGCAGATTTTCCCTCACCTTCTTCCGACCCCTAAGCCAGATTTCCCGTCATTTGATCTGTTGGTGGTTTTAAATTTACTGAGCGAGACACCATTCTAACCATTATAAAAGGTGGATATAAAGCTTTTGTCACACAAAATAGCTCTTTTACTCCCTCTGGCATGACTTAAGCAATCGATTCATCCATCAAGCATTGAATTCACACCTGACAGCTCTGCGTCCGGTGGCTTCTCTGTCTCGCCGCTGCCCTTACATCAAAAACAGATCTTTTTTTGATCTGCTAATGATTATTTTGGGTAGACGTTTAGCTGCTTCTTTGGTGTGGGTCCTGATATTAAACAACAAAATGTCTGTTGGTGCTGGGATTAGACACATGCTCAGTGATTTATTTTGGAGTCTTGGGATGTTTCAGATCTTTCATCATCAAACATCAGTCTAGGCTACCCAGCTGAGGATGATCAAACTTCTGTTTATACTCCAGCAGCAATATCACACAAATCCACTCCAGAGCCTACATCCAGAGGATAGAAATATCCTACATCTAGCTGCAAGCACCTTGCTCTACTGTCACTGACAATATGTGCCTCTCCACTCTAAAAGCGCTGTGAGCTCCTGCGTTATTCCAGCATCTTCTTTGTTGTCTCTGACAAAGACGAGAAATTCAGTTGTTTTCCCAGCTCTATTATCAGCTTCCATTTCTGCCATGTTATTTGTTTTATTCAAGCTGGTGACTAGCTTTGAGAATTTTGTACCAGCTTATTGTAGTATTTGCACATTTTCTCTACAGACTTTTCCGTAATACATGTCCTCTTTACTTCAGGTGCCTATCCAGTTCTGGCAACATGGGGTGGCTGATATCAGGCTACACACAGAGGTAAAATGTGGGGCGGTTCTGGACTATGCCTGCGACGAACCTATTCTCCAACCCTACATCACCCTTACTGTTAAGGGAGCTGGATCCTCAGAGGTTACTGCTGACATGAACTTCTTCAGAGAATACAACAAGCTCTACTATGAGAACTTCATCTACATTGCTGCGTCCTTCACATTCTCAGAGTGAGTTCTCAACCTCCAAACTTCCAAATAGCTCCCTAATCTTTGAGATTGACCAATTTCAAGCAGAAAGCTTTCCCCTGGCCGTCGCACTTGCGTATTACCTCTTCAAACTGATGTTTGTAAATATAAGCAAATATTCACTTGATTTGATAACAGAGATGCAGGAAAGAGGCCAGTGGGGAAGAAACGGGTGGTCAGCTGTGCTGAACTGGTGCTGGATGTGGAGACGAAAACACAAAGAGTCATCCTGAAGAAAAAGGTCTGCTTACGTTCTTCCACAGCCATCTATCGGCCAGTTTCTCATTATGGTTTGTTCTCAAAGGTTCTCACATTTCTTTATCTGTTCAGGAGCCTGGAAAGCGCTCCCAGCTTTGGCGGATGACGGGAACAGGAATGCTCTGTCATGAAGGCTCATCTCCTCCACAGAGCAAACCTTCTCAACCTCGACCCCTCAGTTCATCTTTAGTGCTTGACATCGCTGGACTGGCTGCAGTGACAGACAACAGGTTACCCAACTGCTTCATAGCGCAACAAAAGACAACTTGTGCTGTCTTATTTTAAGCTTGTTCTTGTCCATGTAGAAAGTAAACATTATCATGGTGTGCGGGTGTCATTTCTCACATATCTTGTATTTCTTTTTTAGCTATGAGCCTCTGATGTTGAGACGGCCAGACAGCCGCCGCAGCACCACCCAGACATGGCACTTCAGCTCTGGCATGTTGACCTGTGGTTTACCCAGACTAGTCGTCCAGGTCTGTCCTTCTTTCATCTGATTTTTTTTGCTCCTCAATGGCTATTTTCAGGCATTCAAACCATGTGTGGCTCTTTAAAAAGTTGTTTGTGGTGGTTTAGGTTAGAGGAGGAGTTTCTGGACTGTATGATGGTGCTGAGGTGGTACTGGGACCTGACTCTGGTGTTTTGGAACCGTTACCAGAGCAACAGTTCATCAACCAGAAAATGAGGCCTGGCTCAGGGGTTCTGTCTGTACAAGTCCTGCCTGATGGGCCAACGCGAGTATTGCAGGTAAGACACCCCGTTGTTATTAGGGTAAGACACTCTCATTGTTATTGAAGGACATGGTTGGGGTAGCATGCCATCTGAAACCATATGAAATGGAATCGGTTCCTGTCTTTCTTTCACACTTTCTAATATAATAAGAAGCTGCATACCTCATTTCAGATCAGTGACTTCAACCAGCGGCGCATGAATAGACTGTCTCCCAGCACGGAGGAAGACCAGAATAAAGAGAGCGCTCAGAAGAAGGTTCCTGAGGAGGAGCTTGAGGTAAAAATTAGGTTTCTGATGTAGAATTTTACCTTGACTGTGTTTCCAGTAAAAATTAAATTAGCACAGGGTTCACAAATATTGAACTTGGAAGTAATTCATGCCCTTGTGTGAAGGTGTTGGTGAACCTAGAAGAAGGAGTGGGCCTGTCACTGGTGAATAAGCTTCCTGAAGAGCTAGTTTTTGCCACCCTGTCTGGCATTGACGTGCACTTCATCCGCACCACTGCCAGCCAGGTGCTGGAACTTACAGTGAAAGACATTCAGGTAAGCGGCCACAGACCAAAACATACTTCTTCAGTGTGTGAGAATTTCTCACTTTGGATTAGGGAAGGGTCAAGATGACTATCTATATTTTTGCTCATCCGCCTTATTTTTGACCATCAGCTGGGCAAAGTGATGGCTGTTAATACAAAAACACATCAATAGAGATTCCAAGAAAACACACTGTTCATTGGATTTGATTCACACCAGGTCCCAGAAAACACTTTTATGGATCTCAGTTAGTACAGACCCTACAAAATCGAACATTTGTGGACATTTATGTATATATTTAATGTGCAATCCATGTCTTTATACAGCCGTTCTTCATATATACAGGCACTACATACAAGGATGGTTGACTTAGCAACCTTCAATAAAGCTCTGACAGACATGTGTTTATTTTCTCATCTATTTCAGGTGGACAACCAGCTTCTAGGCACCACTCACCCTGTTATGCTGTGTGTGACTCCAAGTTCCATTGAAAGTTCTGTAGTGGATTCAGGCCCTGCTTTGCAGGTCAACTCTGTTAAAGTGCCCAGCAGTCTTATGCTCACAGATCTTTATAAGGTGAAACCAACTCATAGACTCACTTTGTCTCCAAAAAAAATGCTTTAGGCATCTGTATATCTTCTTTTGTCTACAGGAGTTTGATTATAGATTTTACTCTCTGCCTTACAGCATCTCATGGTCACAGCCCGCCGTTATACTGTCATCATTGAGGAGAAGCTCCTAATGAAACTGCTCATATTCTTTGGCTACGGTCAAGCAGAGGGAGGTGTGTAGTGGGTATCCCTCTGATGTGCAATATGGGAATGCACATTATGATTCTCTGCTAAGTACTGTACATAATTTTGTGTTTCAGAAGTGGAGAAGCTGGATGAGAACCTTTATGAGAAAACCAATGAAGATGCAGGAACTCCAAAACGCTATTATTTTGAGAACTTAAAGATCAGTCTTCCTCAGGTCAAGCTGAGTGTCTTCACCTCTCACAAGTTACCCCATGACCTGAAGGTACAAGAGCCACAGTAGAATCAGCTGGAATACTGTCAGTTCTTCACTGGATGCAGTTCTGTTGTATGAAGTTTATGAAGTGGTCTGTAGCATAATCAAATGTTATTCTGCACAGGCTTTGAAGGGAACCCTTGGGTTTCCACTCATTCGGTTTGAAGATGCAATCATTAACATGTACCCCTACACTCGAGTCCATCCCTATGAGACGCAGGAGATGATCATCAGTGACATCCTCAAGCACTTCAAAGAGGTCTTAAACATTGTTCATTCTGAATTATTTTATTTACATTAGAATTTTACGCTATATGTTATGGTATAAGTTCTCAATGGTTGATTACCACTGTGTGATTTCATTAGCTCTTGGTCATACGTCGTCTTTCTTTGTCTTTTTGTAGGAGCTTATCAGTCAGGCAGCTCAGATCCTAGGTTCAGTGGACTTCCTGGGTAACCCCATGGGCCTACTGAACGACGTTACTGAGGGTATGAATGAACTTATCAAGTACGGCAACGTTGGAGGGCTCATCCGCAGTGTTACACATGGTGTTTCCAACTCAGCTGCCAAGGTAACAAAAGTTCACATTCTTACTGTCATCTTCACCAGTCCGCCTGGCAATGCATGATTCTCAATTACTGAAGTATTTCACAGGGTTATTTTGCCATATTATTCCCAAATGTAGGATATATGATAAAGTCCATCTGTTCATCTGCAAAGTACCAGAGCAGTTAACCACAAGACAGGGATTCACTGGGTGTGAGGCCAAGTCATAATGAGAAAAAACAAGAGAACGAATTGTCCTCTGTGATCGGGTCTGTTCAAATGTAAATTAGAAGCTGAAGCTGTTTATTTCTCAGACTTCTTATTGAATATGTTTTTGAAGAACCGTCCAAGCAGTCTGCCTGTGCAGGAACACTAGAACAAGCCACATGTTGTCATTTGATGATTTCCAGGAAAAGAGTGGGAACAGCATTGAAAGGTCAGATGCACATGATGTTCACCAGCAAAGCAGTCTGACCTGATTTTCATCCTAATATGCAATGGAGAGGTGAAGGTTCAGCAAGTTTATTAGTTTTGGTCTCCTTGTGTAAACGGGCAGGTTTCTGCATGTTTACAGAATCAGGGAACACCAGCATTTAATTCTTTCGTCAGCATAAAAGTTGAATATCAGCCCTGGAACATTCTCATGCACGTTGTAAGTTTGCGAGGCTCTTAGTGTTGAGCTTGAGCAGATGGACTCTGATTAATGAGCTTAAAAAGCTAATTTGCTCATGGCACTAGTGTATGAATGTGTATACTCATGTGGCTACAGTTGTGTGTGTGTGGTCAGACCTGAGCCTACACTTCATGTCCTGCAGCCAGCTCTCAGCATGTCTGTCTGACAGGCCATTGCACCACGTCCTTCATTGGCAGCCAGCTCACTGTCAGACAGGGCTTTGTGTGCTTTTCCCTCTGTCCGCTCCCTCTGTGCTCTCATTTACTTTCCTTCCAGCCACACTGGCCAAGCTCATGCCAAAAGTACTCATAGAATGGGACAACACTAGGTCTCAATCAACAGTCTTTCACATTCACATTGGACCATTTCTAATTTCACTTTGCTGCTTTTTTTTTTTTTTTTTTTTTTAGCTAAGGTGAGTTGGTTTAAATATGTTCATACTACTACAGTACTTTTAGGTGATATTTAAAAATAGACTTTGGAGCAAAATAGATTTTGAAAGTAGGCTGGAGCAACAGTCCATTTCTTTGACTTCAGCTCATCTATTGCTGTAGTATCTTTTAAGGTCTTTCTAAATAACCCACTGAACTGCTGAAGAGATGCTTAGGTTACCAAAGAAAAAAAAATCCTCTCTGTTGGCTGCTTTTTTGCCACTAACTCAATTTCAAAAGTATAAACAAATTATTACTCCCCCTGGAGAACTTCCAGCAGCTTGAATAAAAATGCTTTGCCAAAATCATCCACCAACTGTATAAGGCTCCATGTCATGCTGCTTGGGGTGGAAAAACTTTAATGAAAGATATAAAAGGCATTTGAGAGCTTTGGTTTGATCAAGTGCCTAGAAAGCTTGAGGTTTATTGTATTTGCAAAGATTACCATTAGTTTTTGTAACTTATGTCAGTGGCCACCCAGAATTTATTTTGGAACATGTGCAGTCCTCAAGAATTCTCTGTTTTCCTTTATGAGGGCCTGGACCTTTCTTAATAGGCATTTTAACTCAAGCACATTCTGTTGACTGCAATGTGCCTGTGCCTTTGACATTTTCCAGTGTTTTTTAAAAAGAATGCCTATAATTTAAAAATGCATTTGAATTCATATTTGGAAATGCCTTCAGCAATGCTTCAAGCTTTCAAAGCAGCTCTCTCACTGTGAAAAGGATTTACCTTTTATCATCAATTTTTCTTATCTGTCAGACTCAGCCACGTTATGACGATCACACTGTGGTTTTCATTCCTTTACATCTTCTTTCTCACATGTAGACACACTGAAACACATTCTTGCACACCTCTAGGGGCCCTGCTTTGAGATAGGATGGTCTAATGGCTCAAGCAGGGGTGGTGTGAGGGGCCATAAACTTGAAAGTGTTCTGATCCTCCTCTCCCTCCCGCAAACTCATATCTGGTAAATGTATTGGTATAATTTCACAGCCAAGCTTTTTTTTTTAAAAAAAAAAAAGGAAGAGAGTGAGAGAGGGAGGCAGAAGAGGAGGAGGAGGAGGAGCAGAGAATCTGAGCTGGCCTTCAGATGAACTCACCAGGGACTTTACTTGGAGGGGTCATTCCAAGTTCATGCCTGGCTTTCGCTTGAGTTCTGCAGAATGTGCCTGTGTTTATAAAGTGCTCCGGCTGCAGTAGGGAACTCACTGGGCCTGTAACACAAACTCCCTTCCAGGAGGCACCTGCAGGGGACCTGAGGGGGGCCACACTGGGCAAAGTCAGGTCAACTGTGCCAAGAGGGGGAAGCGCCACCCCATTAGACAAATTACAGCCTGATATATTTGACAGCTGGATGAGATGGTGTGTAAAATCAGTTATCTGTAAAATCGGAATGTATCCTCATAGCTCAGCAATGGAAGTGTTTGCCCAGAATATGGCACCTTGCAAATAACGTTTCCATTTTCAGCAATAAATATGTTTCATGAATTCACAGAAAACTAGAATAGTTGATTTTCATTTATTTAGTTTGACTGTAGTCTACAGTATAAACAGTTGAAGAACAACATGAACTTTTGGAGAAAATGAAATGGGAACCACAATAAGTCATGGATGTGTCCTAAAGTAGACAGTCCACTTCTTGAGGTCACTGCAGGCAGTTCACTGCTCAGGTCACTGTGGGGGGTTTTCACTAACTGAAAAGGCCAGTGTCAGCAACTGTTCCAATGGCTGACATTATAAGCCCAGGACACAACAAGCCAACTTCAAAGAACTAGCGGCAACAAAAGCCCAACGGTGTTGTCGCCTTGCGTTGGCTGTGTCTGGACCAAAAATGTGTGCTTGAAAACGCACAGACTAAATCTGACTGTAAACTAGCATGTTCATTCTGTGCCTGCGTATAGGAATTAACTTTCTATATCAGCATGTATCAGTAGTCTATATTCGTCATTCAAAAGGAGAAAACAAAAATATATGAGATATAACTAGCCCGACAGATTTTGGCCAACGGCCGATTGTCAGCTTGGTGTGTCCCGGCATTTAAATAATAAATTCTTTATAAATGTATTTCATACCACATGTGATTTGGACTGAATTGTTTGCTTGTTGGTACAGTAAACTTAATAATATTGCATTAATTATTGTATTGTCTTATTTTTAGATTGGGGTTTCATTATTAATTTAAGTGGTAATGTTCTATCCAGTATAATATGAGAATTGTTCATTGTAGTAGATACAAGTTAGTATTCTTTTCTTTGGTTGCTGTTATATGTTAATCTGTCTGTGCAGTTTGCAGGTACCTTATCAGATGGATTGGGCAAGACAATGGACAATCGCCATCAGACTGAACGAGAGTGCATTCGCTATCATGGAGCAACCAGCGGAGAGCACCTTGTGGCAGGGATTCATGGTCTTGCTCATGGTACATCATATTTGCATTTTAAATGCTCCATATTCAGGCACTTTATTGTACCATGATTTGTCCACTCATATCAAACTAACCCAACTTGCTGTTTCACACTCAATGCTGTGTAGGCATCATTGGCGGTCTGACCAGTGTGATAACATCAACAGTGGAGGGAGTGAAGACTGAGGGGGGAGTCAGTGGATTTTTCTCTGGTCTGGGGAAGGGACTGGTCGGCACAGTGACAAAACCTGTGGCAGGAGCCCTGGATTTTGCCTCAGAAACAGCACAAACTGTCCGAGACATGGCCAGCCTAAGCAACAGGTATTTTTTTCTTAACTATTTTTTCCATTATGGTAGAGGATGACAGAAATATTTAGATGAATGCCTTATCAGTGGCCTTCTGCATGGCCCTTTTCCAACTACAGGGTGCCAGACCCTGTGCCCAAGCTGGAATAGAAAACAGCATAAAATTTTTCTAAACAAAAGCAGCAAATCAGTCTGGCAGGACTGATGAAAAACAAGACTTTGGAAATGATGCAGTCACACTGCAACAGTGGCTCCAGTCACTTAATTTTCAATGACTGTCTAAACTTATTCACATTTTGTTGGAGTTTATTCATATAAACTTTTTTGTTATACATTGCATCACATGTAGCTTGTGATTGCATTAAATGACTTAAAACTACTAACATTAAAAGTGGTAAACAAAGACCATAATGCAGCATGTTTGTAGTCATGCAGTCATTGACCTCATTGCTCAGCTGGACATCAGTGGAGTAAGTCATCTAGTTAAGCAATGGCTCCAGCATGAGAACCATCACCATTTCAGTGGATAAGGGGTATCTGTGGTTCAATGTTTATAGCTCTTACAACTTTGTAGAGCCTTCGTGACCTCTGTTGACGTGCTCATAAATCCCACCTGTCTTTTGATGAGTTTAGCTTGTGGCAATCCAAGCTCTACGCTAATGAACACCTGCTAATGATCCAAAGCACAGTCCAAAACTAGTCCAAAAAAACTTGCCTACTGTTTTAAGAGCAGCCTTCAGGGTCTCACCTTCACTTCATCCTCTAAAGCCAGCAGCTCTACCTGAGGTTTTATGAGGGGGCCCAAAAGCTGGTCATATTACACAGGCTGTCTGGTATGTAAAGCCATTTGTTCTTCATTTGCCTATGTATATGTGCAGTGGGGAGTGTTTGTGGTTTTACTGCTCCAACTGGAGGAGGAATGAGTTTCCGGTCCTCTCACCATTCCCCTTGAATGGAGAGAGGCCGTGTGTGTGTCTGTGTGTGTGTGTGTGTGTGTGCGGAAAAGGGACCTGCTGGTGAACTGTGCAGTGAAGAGCTGGGGGAGTTTGAGGGAGAGGCATTCGGAGCGTGCCTGCCACAGTGCGGCCAAGAGTTCAGCCAGAGTTCACACAGAAAATGTGCAAGATTCGTGGGTCTCAGCGGACACAGTCTGACCCAGCTATTACATGTTCTCAATAACACATTCTCAGGTAGCACTTCTGCACCAAATCTTCACATGTGTTCTGTCCTCAAGGATCAATTTCTATGCATCAACAACCGGCCGTGGTGATTCCCAGTTGAGCTTTCTTCCCTTCCTTTCTGAAACGTTCATGATGTTTCCCACATTTTGCACGTTCTCTTGCAAACACTGTCGGTAGTGTCACTGCAGTGACAATGAAGTGATGCTTGTCTGCTGGTCTATGTATTATACATACCCTCTAAGATTGCAAACAGGAAATAAACAAGTAAATGAGAAGCAGACTGTAGCAAGGTCAGGAATAGTGGAAGTGTCCGCACAATTCTTTTTGCTCTCCTGCCCTGCTAGTGAACTCAGCCTCCCACATCAGTTCCCCGGACCCCAGACCCCCCCACCACTCACACACACACACACACACATAACATACACCATTCCCAACTGCACTATGCAATCCAGGCAGGCTTCCAGAGGCAGCTCAATTACAATTTCAAAACAAAGGCAAAGAAGTGCTGGGGGTTGGCCTGGGGCAGCAGTAGGGGCTCAGACTTTGACTGAATAAGCACCCTGTTCCCCACCTTTAGCTGTCAGTTCATTTTGGAAAAGCATGCATTTTCTATTACCCCAAGCTTTATTAAAGAAAGTCCCTCGTGTGGTTTGCCTCTTGATGTGCATTTGAATGTCACCTTTGGCAAACGCATCAAGGAGAACCTTTCTGCCTTCACCAAAGTTTGGTAAACCTCAAATTCCTCCTCTGTAAAAGATGACAGTACTTGTTCTGTGGCATTTAATTGAGACAACAGAATACAACTGTGGTTTTTCTCGCTGTTGCAAAAAAAAAAAAAATTTGCATTTCTGGTAATCTTACTGTACCTGCTAATTCTAACTTGTTTTGAAATCAGCATACTCGATTACACGGTTGACCCACAGCTGACCCAAAGATAAGATTAGAAAAATAAGCAATATTAGTCAGCCAAGCCTGAAACATAACAGATGAGAAAATATGATGTCTCACCACAAGTCAAGTGTGTATATTTTAGTCAGACTTCTGCATAGTAAAACGAACACATCTCAATAATGTGAGTTTAACTCGGCTTCGCACAGCACGTATACACTTTAATCTCATCCTGGACAGCCAATGTCCTACAGACTTTAGCTCCAAGCTGCCTCAACACACTTTTCTGGAATTTCTAGTAAACTTCAAGACGCTGCTTACTGTAGGATAGTGAGCCTCCAAGAGCAGACTTGCAATGTGTATTTCAAAAAACTCTATCATGTATCAGACAAATGAATACTGTTACTCAACTATGCATAAACCTGCTGTAGAGCTTGATTACGACTGATAGATGGTGGCCTAATTTGCCTTTATTCCAGCAGGCATGCTTTTAATGGCAATGTCAGTGGAGAACCAAGTTAAACACCTACATACAGCAGCCTTCCACATGACGCCCACCCTCAACCCATTTTGCTCATGATCTTTCTCGGAAAGAAGCAAGAAGTAAGAGCTGTTTGTTTGCACCCATTGACGGCTGACTGGCTGGGCTCCAAGCCCTGTGCCTGACCTAGAGTTGAACCCTATTGTTCCAATCCTACAATCGGGTGCGGGGCATTGTGCTTGATCGCCTCCAGAGCAGTGGGAGCGGCTGGAGAGAGAGAGAGAGGGAGAAAGAGAGGTTAAGAGTCTCCGTGGGTCTGTTACAGTCCTGTCAAGTACAGGGCCAGATCTCATGACTTACGGTTATGATTATGAACCGTGGCTTGCTGTCAAAAAGAGAGCCAAGTCCATGTGGAAGTTCTGGCTTTTCTAAGGAAAAAACAACACCACGTTCTCCTTAATATGTCATAATGAAGTAACCAGTGGCTTCGGAATATCTGATTTAGTTGCAAATGCTAAAATTTGCCAGGGTGCTGCTGTTTTTCTTTGCATGACATCAGCAGAGTTTATAGCAAGTTCAATGAGTCACTTGTGTTTGTGTTCGATATTAGAGACTTGATGTGAAATGCAAAAGGGCTTGCAAATGTGACCCACTTCGAGACTTCAGGTTTGTCCATTGTTGGTTATCCTCTCTTCCCAACGCCTTGCATTCTGAGTTCTTGATGAACAGAGGCAGCTGCATTCACCCGGGCTTCAGTTTAAACAGAACAGAGAAATGCAGTACACTGCCGTCTTTGTGAATCAACTGGAAACCATCAGCTCTAATCAAATGCCTGCTGGCCCAGATTCAAGCCAGATGTAGGAATTCCACTTGGCCCACCAGTGGCAGCCGAAAAGAAGAGAGGGGTTGTTTGCAGGAGAAGCAAGACCCAAGCTTTGCATTGGCACTGCAGCCTTCTGGCTAGTCCCATCAGCTTTGGCTAGGGCCACCAGAACTCTTGAGCTATCATGCCCCTGACCATCAATTGAACTGCACACCTATAACCAACACAGTGCGTTGAATGACATGATATGTTGGTAGGATATCACCTTAACAGGCATAGCAGGAGTCTGAGTATTTGGGTTTCTTGGATTGTGCCACAACAGGTGTTATTTCAAGAGACTCAGTTGTACTCTTTAACGGGAAATGGGAGGAAAAGAGGAAAAAAGGTCCAGTCTTTCCAGTAAAAAGGTGCTTCATTCCAACTTGGATTCCCTAACGTTAACCCTCTTAAGGCTGTTGGTTTTGTAAGTAATGATCCTTGTGTGTTTTGTGTGCGTGTTTCAGGCTGAGCGTGCAGCGAGTAAGGAAGCCGCGCTGCTGTAAGGGCCCTCAGGGGCTGCTGCCTCGATTCTCCTCCCTACAAGCAGATGGACAAGAACAGCTCTTTCACTTAACGGACAATATCCACTCTGAATTGTGAGTATCTTGTCTAATGGTAATGCCAGGATAAGTTGTTTTGCAAAATTCTTCTGTTCCTGAATGTAGGATTCGAAAATAACTAAAAATTTGAAGCACGTTTTCTAGATCTTTTCCAGTTCTAGAATCCCAAACTTGTAGGTACATTAATTTAGTCATTGGTTGGAAGCATCAGGGCTTGTTTCTGTGTTCAAAGTAAGACAGAAAAGACATTTATCACCAAAGAGGCTAATCCATCCAGATCAGCAGACCCCCTGTTGGCCCACATGACCTCTCTCCTCAGAGGTGCCACATAGGCCATTAGTCTTTTCAGATGCAGCCGGCACACTTTCGGCCTTTCTTCCCTCTCACACACTGAAACCGCCTTAATATTGCCTGCTTAATTTGATGTACTAATCTTCACTTCTCTGAACGTAGTCTATGCATTTAATAACACGCTTGACTTGATCCTTTTTCATTTACTGCAGAGTTAATAATTTTTTACAGATTTGCATTAGAATCTGTGAGCGAATTTGGTCTGAATTGAATCATAGCTTTGCTATTATGCAATTTAAATTGAATTAACCCAGATTTTGCCATTTCTGTTCTTTGTAACGATCATATGCCTGTTTTCTTCTGTAGTTTCATTGCAGTGGAGCCCATAGACACATACTGTGTGCTGATCTCATCCAAAGTGGTATATTTCCTTAAGCCTGGGGAATTTGCGGATCGTGAAGCAATCTTTTTAGAGGTCAAATATGATGATCTCTATCATTGTCTGGTGTCCAAGGACCATGGGAAAGTATACGTACAGCTTACTAAGAAAGCAGAAAGTACCAGTAGTGGAGTGGCCATTCCAGGTCCATCACACCAAAAACCTATGGTAAGAGACGTGTGTAATAGCAAAAAAAAAAAAAAATCCTTACAAAATGGTGCAATATTTAGGCTATGTTTGGGAATTGAATTTCTAGCAATGATGATGATATACCATTACTGTATTATAAAAATACATTTTTTGTGATTTTGGTGAAACACTTGTAATCGCTTTGCTAATTCCATTCTAGATGTCCAACTTCAAATGTCATTTGTTGTTTCTCCATAGGTCCATGTGAAAAGTGAGAGCCTTGCCATCAAGATTTCACAAGAAATCAATTACGCCAAGAGCCTTTACTATGAACAGCAGCTCATGCTGCCTCCCAGTGAGAATGAGGATAGCTTATTATTAGACTCTTAACTACACTGACCTGCAGGGTAGAAGGTGTTTCTCGCTCATTTTTCAACAGCTACTTCCTTTTTTCTGTTTCTGTGAAAGGACAGTAATAAATCAGCAGAGCGTGATCACCCACTTAAGCCAGTGTACGGGACATGCTCACAGCATGTGGTTTGTTCAGTGACGCAAACTAGTCTAGAGGGGCTGCTGTAAGCTCCGGCAAGCACAGATTTAACTTGAACATATGCAAGTATTTGAAGTTCCTTGCAAACCTTAGAAGTATAATTAATTTAGTTTGTTTTACGATTGGCAAAATAACTGATGTTTGTCGCCAGATGTACACGGCTATTCTGACACTGTATATGTTTGTGTATAGATCCTCTATGTACATAGATAGGCACAAACCAATAGGACTATCTGCCATGTATATATAATGTTGAAAATAAGAATATGGTATGAAATTAATCTTGGGTTGCTGTACAAAACTGCCTTTAAAAGAAAGTTCATTTTGCTCTGAATATGTGAGGTTGATTAAATGATTGAATTGCACTGATACAAATGTAGGAAACTTAAGCTGCTCTCACCATTCCCTGGTGAGCCAACATTAACACAAACACAACACAGAGAATGAGTGTTGTAAATACTGTCATTGCATTTTTCACTTCTCCACATGCAGTCCACCCGCAAAAACATCTGTCTGATGTTTTTCTTCTCCCAGTTTCTTATTTTCTTGTCTTTTCTATATCCATCTTAAGGAAGGTAATGAAAAATGTGATGTTTACCCTTTATTTAGTTTCTAACTAAGATCTTTTACAAGTTCAAGCTAAAGATAAGAAACACTTAACATATTTCAACATATAAAATAATGGTATTCTGTAGCACATAAAATAATGATTCTCTGCCTTTTTGTGTGTACAATCAGTGTGAAGATTTGTCATCTGCTATTTTCACATCACAGAGACAATAATCTATTGTAGTTCATTTTTCCCTATCTCAAATACTTATTTTACTCACAGTTTTAAATTGAACAGTATCAAGTAATTCATTATGAAGCTATTCATTTTAAGTTGTTACAACTTGCAACCAAAGATCAGACACTATTAATGTTTTCTCTTTTAGAGAATTACCTTCCTCGCTTATCTTAACTGTGTACATATACTGGTCTATCAAAAAATGTAGATTTTTAACTTATGTGACAGTGCCTCTGAAAACACTGGTCAATATAATTTAGGATAATATGAACAGTACACCTAATGTGTTTTCTAAGTTGTCTATTATTTAAATATTAATATGTTGAATACAACCCTACAAAGCTGGTTTCCTCTATAACTGCACAAATATGCAAAGTAAATATAGTGTGTATATTTGTTTAATATGCAAATGTGTAAAGCAAAATAAAAGTTATGGTTTAACACAGTATTTGTAATTATTGAGTTTTTTCCTGATAATGATTAATTTGTAATATTTTGGTGTGCTTTTTTTTCTTGTTATTATTGATATATATATGCTGCCTTATAGTTCATCTTTACATGTGTTTTGTGTATCAGAAAATGTCAACTTTTCACCCATAATAAATAATCAGGATTATTTCTGCTTACCTTCTGTTAGTGAGATTGGATGAACCTCCATGTTTGTGGGCTGAAGTAGAGCTGTAGTTTAACTTAATCGTTTTTTAGCATCTAATGTTTGCTCAACTCTTTTTAATTAAATTCTCCATTTCTGCTGCTGACGGTCACATGCTGCTTGCTAAGCGGTTATTTCGCGCCAAGTTCAAAAACGGCGCGAAGCCGCGAACCGGTTAGTTGATGCACCATGCTTATTATCGCGAGATGTAAGAAACGATAATTTGCTTATAATGGTAAATTTTAGTTGTCAATAAAACAGTGATTTAAAGTTATCAAAATGTATTTAAAATGAGATAAAATCTCTGGCATTATACACGAGTTTCTGTTTACTTGCTTTTTTTCAATACTATTTAGGGCAGATAGGGTGGATAGTATGCACATAGGAAAGCAGGGACTGTCTAAATTCTTCTTCTTGACTGACAGTGTGATGTCAGATCAATGATCTCTTCTCTCAGGCTGACACACTCATTAGTTTAAGATGGATGTGCAGTGGCCACACAACCCTGCCCTGCTTGGACGAATAACATTGAAAATGACAATACTATTGCTAACATTTAGAATTCATGCACTGCTTAGACGTAAGCGTGCTTTCGTTAATGATATGCTGTCATAAGAAACACATGGGTTCAAACAAACAAGTACAATATGTGGTAACACACAGACCAGTCTGACAAAATCTGGTTCAAACATGATCTCACAAACCTGTGAAAGCTAATGGCATATGTTCAACATCCCTGAAGTTATCTGTTACAATAGGGACAAGTTACCATGTGCCCTACCAATTCTCCTAGTACCCATTTCTACTTCTTTTCCACCTGTGCTGGGTCACATTAAGCAGTTCTTTTTCCTGGGCAAAGGGTTCATCACAGGGTGAGCTGTCTGTCCAACAACCTACTCAGATTTATCTACTATTTGGCTAACCTTGCTCTGAACTCACCCCCTGAGATTTGAGCTGACTTCTCCAACACACATGCACTCCATGACACAGTTTCATGTCCTGATCCCACTCTCAACAGTGTCCATCATTGCCGTTAGACATGCCAAGACTCATTCTTCAGTTTTTGTCATTTGTGTTATACAACATTTTTGGTGATTATTCCCCCAGCCCCACAGCGTACATTATTTATTTTATATAGTTTATCATCAGAAAGCAACTTTTCCTTTCAGCCACAAAATAACAGCAGAGTGTAGAATGAAGAATGTGATGTGAATTAGTAATCACATAATTGCAATAGCTGCTTCGTGCCTGTTGAATGTCAGTTTCAGTCCCCAGTGTGCTTTGATAGTACTCTATTGTCTTCTAATACTGCAGCAGGGATGCACCGCATGGAAAGAATTTGAGGGAGAGACGCCGAAAGAAAAAAACATCTGCCTGTAGATTTGATTTTATGAGGTTACACAGTCTTAGATCTCGCATCCAATTTGGCAAATCGAGGCGTAGGAGAAAATTGTGAACAGGCACTGCATTACCTACCCATCTGTTTGGTGCGATACAGCTGCATCGACAGCGAACATCAGCCGTTCAGCTAGGTGTGAGTGACAAAGCTGAATAAAATGACAAGTTCTAGATTCATCTATTAGCCTTCCAGTGGCTGACCCCTCTCCAGTGAGCTTTCCTGTTTAGCAGAGTTAGTGTTATGACAACCCTGCCTAGTGTACAATGAGCTCACGATTGGCTGGCCTGCAGTGGTGGAATGCTGACCATGAAATGCCTGTGAGTTTTGGCAGAGACAGAACAAGCACACTGCCAGGGATTGACACTTCCCTGTTTTCAAACCAACATGAACACCCACAAAATAACACTCACCATGTTTTTTTTTAAGCTCAAATACTGTTTATTTGAAGTTGACAGTAATATGAAGATAGACATGCTGGAATTACTTTAAACAAGTCCCATACGGCAAAAAATATACATTTTTTTTTTTCCTGGCCAAAATATATTTCTAATATATGCGGTAAACAGTACTGCTT
>SCHK01040146.1:2948-15836 GCA_004124795.1 Poropuntius huangchuchieni
GGTTAGTGCCTCCTCACTCATGAAAAATCTAAAAAAAAAAAAAAACATCTCCAGAATATTCCCATCTTTCAATTGTGTTTTTCAGTTCTGGAAAAGTGAAGGAAAATAATCAAACAAACAAAAACTGTAAGGAAGCAAACCTTCAAAATCCTAATAGTCACAAACAACTGGTCATGGAAATTAATAACATTAAAAAGTGATATGGAAAAGTCATCTAAGGTCTTACATGAACACTGAGTTGAGAGAAAGTGCACCAAGTATTCAAGTATTCAAGATAAAAACTAATAAAACCATTAAATTAGTATAATTATAATTCGTTTTTTAATTTGTTGATATTGTATAAAATGTATGTCTTTGGGGAGAAAAAAGACATTTTTATACTAAAATTCATACAGAATCCTGAGAAAGCCTCTTTCTTAACAATCTGTAACAAAGCAAACATATGACAGAAAAATGAACACAAACCCTGGAGCAGCAAAAGCAGAAGCGCCACCCAGTGGTTATATCAGTCATAAATCAGAGCAATCAGCATGCTGCGCATTCAACAGTATGACAGAAACGGATTTGACTACTTGGGATTTGCTGTTTCCACGAGTGATTAACTTTGTCCTCAGGCGATTCTAGTATTTCAGTATATATGTAAACTTCAATGTTTTGAGAAAAAAAGGTTAATAGTTCTACCACTGTAACGTTTGTGTAGAAATCGTGTTTTATTCCACACTGCCCTCTGCCGTTGTTTTAGTATAATGCACAATCTTGGCTAAGATGTCACCTCTTTTCTCTGCTGCCATGTGAGGCTTTTGTACAACGGTATGCTACCAAAATACTGCTGAAACAGCATTTATCCGTTTTGTATGCTCCTCTCTCTCTCTTTAAATGACTGGCCTATTAAAGAAAAAAAGACATAATTTACTTACCCTAAAGTTGTTCTAAATCTGTAAGAGTTTCTTTTATTATCAAACAATATATTTAAAGAATGATGGTAACCGAACAGTTTATGGTCCCCATTGACTTTCATAGTATTATTTTCCATACTATGGAAGTCAATGGCTACCGTCAACTGTTTAGTTACCAGCATTCTTCAGAATATCTTCTTTTGTGTTCAACAGAAGAAAGAAACGCAGATTTACAGATTTGAAACAACATGAGGGTGATTAAATGATAATAGAATTTTCATTTTTGGGTGAATTAAGCATTTTCTATTTATAGACACACTAAAATAGCTCATTTTGATTATTCTTTTAGTGTATAAAAATATACAAATTTAGCCTACCAGGTTGGTTAGCTAATTCATATTCAGCTTTGACTCATCATGGCTTTGAATTTGAATGCACTATGATCATTAGGACTTATCATTTTATGTGCTTACGATGTATTAATTGAATAATTCTGATCTGCATAGTACGTGCACATGCATGCATATTTTCTTCTGGTTTTTCTTTGCCATCACTGTTCCTTCGGGAGCACGAATCCGCCCACAATTCGATAACAATCAAATCACACTGTGCTTTATTGTCTCCTGTAATCCAGATCCTCATTATATTTCACTCCTCGAAGCTCCCACAACACACTACTAACCCATGCCTTCATTCAGTGTCGCCAGTCCTTTGGTTTTAAAAACCAGGGAATTTGCCAGATTAAAGGTGCCATAAAACCTGTAATGTACATTATACCTTGACACACAGTATGTAAGGGATTACTAATAGCAGAGTTTCAGATGAGCTGCCAAGACAAGGTAGCACTGCAGTGGAAATGAGATTCAGGCCATCTGTCTTGTTCTGGCAGGAATGATCGAGGTATGGTATTCTGTATCAAGAGCTTGCATATTTCAACTGACAAAGGGAAGGGGAGGTGTGCTGTTTCTTTTTCTCGCACAAAACCTGTCTCTTAACCGCACTTGTACGTTTGGCTTTGTCTCTCTGATTACAGACACCTCCTGAATCCACTTTTCTTCCTCGCCCTCTCCCGCTGAAATCAATCACGGCGTGCTCCTTCTCCTCCAATCAAGACCCTCGGACAAAAATTCTCCCTCTTCCCCCATTTTTATTGTTCATTCAGCCTGTCATGTCACAATAGAATAACAAGCCATCCGTTTCCCACACAATATCTCGGCGCGAGCCTCTTGATACCTTTATCATAATGAGAGGAGAAAACAGCCAGCTGTGATCATTACACCGTAACACAAAACAGTTAGACTTCGGTCTGTTTTTTTTCTCCAGCACTATGATGCCACGGCGTGTCCATTTATCATTTTCCCAGCTTCCTTTTCTTTGTTAGACAACGCTGCACTTACATATGCAAAACATCCTGAAACCTGCTTGTAATATAGCAGGTGGTGACACCCTCGGCCCCTGAAATCTAATCTACGAATAAGATGACTTTAGACATATCAAAAAGGTATATTTCTTAAAATAATTCTTTTTCTCTTTGCATATAACTGTAATTATAATAGGCTACTTTTTTAATAAAAAATGAATATATATATATATATATATTTAATTTGAGCCTAATTATCATTTTATTTAAAATAATTTTTAAAAATAAATAATTCACATTATTATTAATTAAATGATTCACTCAGGGGAGTCGCCACCTACTGATGAAGCAGTCTAAATGCAGATGGCTAACAGAATCACTAAACTAAATAAATTTTATACTCAACTTATTCTAAATATTCAAATTGCTGGGATGAATCTAAATCTTCACCATTGTCGTGTATATATCTTTCTTTTAGCAATTCGGTCCAGTTTGAATGCTAACAGAGAATGAGATAAGATCTGAATTTCCCTTGAATGTACGTGGCCTACTGTATAAAATGCAAAATAGCAACACATTTTCACCTAACGTCTATTAAAATGCAAAACAGGATTGTGTCAGTTATTCCAGAGCACCATTAATATAGCTATTACTACCAATGTGGTTAAATGACTGTACATACTAAAAATTACACATGGCTACTGAGGAAAATGTTAAATGTAAAACGATATGATGTTGTTTTTGTGTGATTACATCCATGACAGAACAGCAGAAGGTTAAGTAGAGCATTCAGGGCTCAGCGGTCATGTTCAATGACCCACTGCTGAATGAATCCTCTGGGACTGACTGAAGCATCGTTTCAGAGAGGGAGAAACACGAAGTGTGGAAGACTAGTATAAACCAATCATTTCCACAGCAGGGAGCCGCACACTGTATATGTGCTTATAAAACACACTAGAGAGGAACATTCTAAAAGAGCATTGCAAAAATAATGTGGTCCCTCCTCGGCCAGGTGTTTAAAGCTTGGGAATCCTGAAAATATAAGGTCATGTTACTCATAGACAGAAGTGAACAGATTTCTGCTTTTAAAATATTACTTATTCCCCTTTTATGTATCTGAAAACGTAGCTATTTTTAACACATGAAGAGGAATCCACATAGGCCTAATAGCGTACTAACAAATGGTGTTTTTTAACAAAGACTTTTAATGAACAAATTGTTCTATTTCGATTCAGTGTAGCACTAAAAACAGCATTCGATTTGGTCCAACTGAATGAATAGTGACCAATTCAGTGAACCAGCAGATTGTTTTGAATCTGAACGAGTCATCTCTGCTTTCTAATGGAAACGAATCATGTGCAAACTATGAATCGGTATCTGACCGACTAAAAGGAAAGTTTGTATGAATCGTACAGATCTTAGTAAAAAGACGAGAAGGGGCCTAAAACGTATGAATGTGTAAAAATTACTAATAATAACCATATTAAAATAGCGTTAGGGCTGAAACTCTTTATTTATGCTATTATTGTCGCTTTTTGTGCATCATCCGGGTATTTAAAGTGCACTTTTCCGTTTTGGAATTTTCATGCACTACTCGCACTCTTATTACAAAACGTCATAGAAAAATGCATAAGTAGCCTACGCAATTTGTGACGCACCTAATGAAAATCGGTATTTGACGCCAGTTTGACGTTGACTTAACGTTGGATTTTGTTTACACAACCTAAAAACAACAAATATCAACGTCAGCTGACATTGGTATTGGACATCAAATTAACATTGACATTAGATGTTGAATTGACATTGAATTTTGGTCACCTGACGTCGCAACCGAAATTTAACCATACGTCTTTTGGCGTTATGTGCCTGCTGGGATGTGATAGACAAATATTTGCATTTGTTGGAACAGTATGCTAAAGCTATCAGATTTGTAGACATTAAATTTAATAATGACATAAATAATTTGTAGCAGATTAATCTTGGGGCCTGTTTGAATTTACCAAATAACCCAGGTTTTTTTCCAGTTAGTCTGGCTTATTGTCAGTTGATTTGGTTCAAAATAAGTCAGACTAACTGAAATAAGGATTGTTTGGTAAACATTTTTATGAACAGCCCCCTGGCTCACACATAAATAAATAAAAAAGTTAAAAACAACAACGGTTTCACGGCACAAATCGGTGCTCATGCGTGAGACGCTTAAAAAGCAACGCGACAGTCAAAGACCTGTGGTGCATGTTTAGAAATGATTAAAATAATGGAATAAATACAATTAAAAAGATTTAAAAGTTCGAACCTCCTGTGTAAATCAAAATTCCCCTCACTACCAGCACTGTTTATACAGTCCTACACACACAAAACCACACACACACACACATACACACGCGCGTTTTTAAATCACAAAACGACCAACCTGATTGGTCCGCGTCTTACGCTCTGCTCGCGTTCAACCTATCGCAGCGCGCGACACTGGAAAGTGGGCAGAGCGTTTTCACTCGCACATTATTCTTCTCGCAGGAAGAGCGGCTTTCAAGCGAGGGGGGGGGTTTCTTTCTTACAGAAAAGAGAGAGAGAAAGACAACACTGTGTCCCAACACTGACCCGTTACCAACACTCCTCACCACCATAAATATTGATAAGTGACAGCCATATCATTAATATCGGTGTGCCAGGGGTGTAAAACGACTCCAAAACACTTGAAGCGGCACTTGACTCTCATCCGCTAACCGCCGCTGCTCAGTTACAACATCTCAAAACACAAAATCTCTGATGTTGTAGAGAAGGATTGCAGGTAAGTTCCGCCTTTGACCGTCTTCTCGGGTGTACGGAAGATGATCTGATTAGCTTATGGCTGTTGTAATTAGCTCCGTGTGTTAATCACAGCCGCTGTGAGCTGCCATTGAGGAGGTGTTATGCTTTATTAATACAAGAGACATTAGCTAGTAGGCTAGCATCATCATCATCCTCATCCTCCTCCTCATAATCAGTGTGTGTGTGTGCCAACGATCATAGTGTTTGACAAAGATACATCTCTCTATTATTCATGTGCTGATATGAACATAACACCGCGACATTAAGTCATCGGAAGGACAGTAGACCAGGTCAGAAGGGTTATTGGAGAGTTTGAATAGGACTGAACTTGATAGTTTGGCTTGTGTTTTATTATTTCTTGCACCCGAGTCACGAGCGCTTTGTTGGCAACTTGTGCGCGCGCACAATCACGCACGCATCTCCTTCACTGTGCAGTTTTTAATTGCTCTTACCCTAATTATGTTGATCTGCTAAGATAGTGTCATTGCAAGCTTGTGAGGTTACCCAGAAGAATCAGTCACGCCTGTCTTGGGATTTCTAAATCAAGCCTGCTTACTTGACCACATAGTTTTATTGTCAAATGTGTCCTGAGAGGTCAGGTGACAGTATTTACACACCATGTTTGTTTACTGTCTGGCTTCTCACGGATGTGCTTTGGAAGATCAGTACACTGTTTTTATAGTGGTTGTTGTCATGAAGGTTCAGATAGGCATTTGTATTTGTTGCTGGAACTGGCTATCGAAACCGCTTTCAAAATGATGCTAATTTGTTCTTTAGACTGATTGAAAAGAGATGAATACATGAAAACACAAATGAAGTAGACTGACTGCGAGGATGTAAACAGGTGGTTGACACTGATTGCATTTCTATTATGCGTTGTCACTGTTACTTTGTATGTTTGGAAAAACAATGTGCAGATGATTTGATAAATACTCACTTAAGGGAATAATCCAAAAATGAAATTTTGCTGAAAATGTACTCATCCTTGGGCCATCCGAGATGTAGTTTGTTTCTTTACTGGAACAGATTTGGGGAAATTTAGCCTTACATCACTTGCTCACCAATGGATCCTCTGCAGTGAATGGGTGCCGTCAGAATGAGAGTTCAAACAGCTGATAAAAACATCATAATCCACAGGTTGCCTAATTCACATGACTCCAGTCCATCATTAAAAAGTAAAAAGCTGCACATTTGTAAGAAACAGATCCATCGTTAACAACAAAGGATGGAGTTTTTCCTCTGGAAGTAGTGTTGTTATGCGTTATGGACTGACATTTTAGCTGGAAGCATTGGTTTGAAGTTAAAACATTGTAATGATGAGTTTATTTATTACAAAGTTTTTGCTTTGCAAGACATTCATTGAAGTACTGGAGTCATGTGGATTACTTGTAGATTATTGTGATGTTTTTATCAACTGTCTGAACTCTCATTCTAATGGCGGTTATTCACACAGGTGAGAAATATCTCTGTTTTCATAAAGAAACAAACTCATCTACATCTTGGATGGCCTGAGGCTGAGTACATTTTCAGCAAGTTTAATTTTTTGGGTAAACCGTTCCTTTAATTAGCATCCAGACAGTTAAAACTGTGCAGCACTCAAAGTCTACAACATATAATAAAACGAATACAGAAAAAATGAGAGCTGACACTATAAACAAGATTTTCTCAATATATACCGTATGCATAACAATAAATCTATATGGTGTATAAAACAAGCTTTTTGGCTTCAGTAGTTTTGTTCTGAAGGAGTAAGAAAGGTAGTTACTAAACATTAGTAATAATGTCTGTGTGTGATACTGTTTAATGTAAAATGTGTGATACTGCTTTTTTAAGTTGTGTAGCCTGATTATGCTGGATGGTGTTTAAACATTAAATTGTTCAGCTTACACATGGGGAATCAATAAACCAGTTAATTAATCAAATGTGAGGCCCAGGTTGTGAGCTGCACTTATGCTTTCTTGCCCTTGAAAAAAACCCAAATGGTTTTAGTAGATGCAACTGGTTTTCATTAGGATAGTTTCCACCATCTAATTCGATTTAGGTGGAGTGTGGCACTGTTATAAAGATTTGTCATTCTAGGAT
Organism: Poropuntius huangchuchieni; assembly: GCA_004124795.1. Classification (NCBI taxonomy): domain Eukaryota; kingdom Metazoa; phylum Chordata; class Actinopteri; order Cypriniformes; family Cyprinidae; genus Poropuntius; species Poropuntius huangchuchieni. The sequence continues at coordinate 10,095 of SCHK01040146.1, forward strand.
GCAGAATTAGAGCCGGCTAGTCACACTTAATTAGAAATATACTGAATAAGATCATAATCATGGCATTGTTTTCTTGTCCATTCAGCATGCAGTAAACACAGGCTGAATTGTACAGCCACCTGCCACTGTGTTGCACTAAGACCAAATGGCACTCTTAACAGCTTGTGATTGGAGGAGGCAGAAGTGTGTTTTTGTGGTCATTTTTCTCCAATGCGTTAGATAATACCTCATACACGACTCAGCCAAGCTGTTCTGTTTTGCTAAAATGATTTAATGTGTAAAACTGTTATTTCATGCTCCTTGACTTGTTAGTATACATGGTTTTTTTCTGATTGTAAGGGCTCAATAAGGAATGGCCCACTGGACCGAGGCCAGTGTGAGAAGGTTTCAGGCCAGTTTACAGAACAGTCACTTGCCCTTTTGGACCAGTGCTGTGTTACAAATGAATGTACACCCCCTGAGTTCATGAAACCATTTTTAAGCTTGGCAAACTCTTTTTTTTTTTTTTTTTTATCTGTGTTGTACAAGTTCTGCTATATTGTCACTGAGATAATGTTTTCTAGCTGGTTAACAGACAAAGCTTTGCTGAAGCTGCAAAAATGACCTGTGCTAGTCGTAAAAGCATCAAAACAGTGCTGTAAAACATTGTTTTCATTGTATATTATTGTTTCCTGGCAATAGTATGTTTATGAATCAAAAGATTTACATTCTAGCTGAATAACTTATAGTAGTTATTTTTGTAATGCAAAATCTATTATTATTATTATTAATAATAATAATAATACTTCTATTTTATGTAATTAATATATTATAATTAATACATTATTTCTAACCAGTAGTAAAGTAAAAAAAAAAATTTAACATCAGTTAAAATGTATACAAATTATTATTATTACTATATTATATTATATCTAGTAAATAAAAAAAAAATGCATTGCTAAAAATGAAAATTGGAGATTAATTTGTTGTGTGGCCAGTGAAAATCAGAACTACTTGTCTAACTGCCTTGGTTGTCTTCTGAATTGTTGTTTGTAGTGATACTTTGTGGTTTTGCTCTACAGATGCAATTGAGCCGTAGTTGCCAATTTAATTATTTTGCAGACTTGTGCCATTAAGTGACATTCTCCTCACAAATAGACTTATCTTAAGCACAATGGCTTAGCTTTATGGTTGCTCCTTAACAGTGATATTCAGCACCATCTGCCTCGGGTTATGTGCTTATCTAGCAGGCTGAAAGAAAGTAAAAGACAATCAAACAGGCTGGGATTATCACATGAGCATTTGGTCGTGCACAGACCTCAAAGCTGATGTCACCCATTTAACAAAACACTTAGACCCACATGATGCCTTTTAATGAATCTATAACACTGACATGACCACAGGTTCTTGTTTGTTGCTGCTGTATTTGTGCACATAGTTGTCAGAGACTTCGAAGCAGCTAGTATAACTCTCAATTTGCTATTCTCTGATGATCTTGTTATTTCAGCGTCATGCTACAAAAAGAGTGTGTGGGAGTCTTAACAGTGTAGGAGAAAGCTATTAGTAATCATTCTCTGCTGGCCAAAGGGCATGAGAGTACTCTCAAGGGTATCACAGAGCAGCTATGTAAACTGTTGAACAAAATCAGTGTCACACTGACTCACAGCTGTGCTCATTTTTCACCCCTAAAGGCGAGGGCCTATTGTATTTGCTGTACGTATAGGCCTGGCTCAGCTTTTGAAAACAGGTTAAAGCGCAGCACATCCTTCTCGTCGCAAAAGCAGCACTCAATTCAGCCACATCCCGCCTTTTGAATCTTGTTTCCTGAACACAGTGCCTGACGTTTTCATATTTGAAGAAGATTCATGACTGTGTTGAGTCGCTCTCGCATTTTAACAGCAGAGAGTGGTTTCGTGGATAAATAGCTTGACTGTCACATCGCTAGTTCTTTCACACCATGGAAGAGAATTATAACTACAAATGTTTAAAGGATTAGTTCACCCGAAAATGAAAATTTACTGAACATGTACTCACCCTCAGGCCATCTAAAATGTAGATAAGTTTGTTTCTTCATCGCAACAGATTTGGAGAATTAATCACTTGCTTACCTATGAATCCTCTGCAGTGAATGGGTGCCGTTAGAATAAGAGTCCAAACAGCTGATAAAAACATTGCAATAATCCACAAGTAATCCATGTGATTTCAGTCCACCGATTATTGTCTTGTGAATGAAAATGCGGTGTGTTTGTAAGAAACAAGTCCATCATTAAGAGATTTTTAACTAGTGAGAAATATGCACAGATCAAACACTGTTTACAAGAGAAAAACAAATATGTTGGTGGAATTTAATGTGAGAGGATGGACTTTTTTGTTTTACTGGAGGAAGTGTTATTATGGACTGTTATTTTGGCTTTGTTTAGATTACTTGTGATGTTTTTATCAATTATCAATCATTTGAACTCTCATTCTGAGGGCACCCATTCACTGCAGAACATCCATTTCTGAGCAAGTGATGTAACCAAATCTGTTCCAGTGAAGAACAAACTCATCTACATCTTGGACGGCCTGAAAGTGAGTACATTTGCATCAAATGTTCATATTTGGGCGAACTATTCCTTTAAAGAACTCAAGAATTTACAGCAGCATAACTACGACATAACTACAGCACACACTTGTATGAAACAGAACGTTAAGGTGCGAAAGGTAATATAATAATCATTATAGTTATCTTGTATAGTTATGTTCTTGGTGTGAATGTGCCTTAATTCTCTTTTATTAGTACAGTTTAATGCTGAACATCACCGGCGAAGAGAGACGTAGCCTGCTGCGTACACTTGTGCCTCTCTGTATTATCCACATCAGTCAAGCTGTCTCGCACAATCCTAGATTCTCGTACTCTTTTAGGATAGACGCAGCAATCGGGGAATCGGTGACAACAGAAGTAATCTGGTTAGCGTTTTTGGCATGGCGTGAATCCATCTTTTGAGCAAGAGTGTGCTCAGAATCCACCCAAGAGGGCAATTTGGGGCAGCTGCTGCCAGGGCCAGTGTGAAGCAATCATGGGGAGAGCAGTAAATAATGGGTTGTAAATGGAAGACATTTCCTATGAAGTGTCAGTCAGGCGACTGGAGGGGAGATCCCATGTGGATGCTGGTGTGCTCTCGCTGTCTCGCTTCTCCGAGCTGATTTGTCAATATTTAGGCAGGGAGAGGCAGCATTTACATAATGCTCCATCACATTGACACACTGTTCCTTTTGATCTGAGCCTTGATTCGTGTCATAGTTGACCGACCCGGCGTGCGGCTTAGCACAGACTTGGAAATGTGTTATAGTGCTGCGACATTTGGTGCTAGGAGAAACGGAGGCGAATAAGGTCGATTTTTCTCCCAGGGAGCTATTCTTTAAATTAAGTGAAGCCATGAAAGTAGCCTCAGCCTTTTTGTTTACTCAACAGCAACTTTGAAAGGTGCGTTATCAGTTAAAGAAATAGTTTAATTGAGAATATTTGTGTTTTAATGTTAATTACAGCAAGTATCTAAATCACTTGAGGCCCATTCACACCAAGTACGATGACAGTAAAGCTATTGTTTTTAAAATCATTCTAAATTTAAAAGAATAGCTCATATAATATAACGATAAATAGCACTCAGGAACAGTATTGTAGGATTCACTTTCAAAACAATTTTTTTCCAGGTGGTGAATGATAAAAACAACCAACAGCCAATAAGAATCCTGATCTAAAGAGCTTAAGCTTATAAAGCGGCAAATGATATCATATGTTGGTGTAGATGCTAATATAGGTATTGTTATAGTTATCATTCTTGGTGTAAATGGAAGTGAATGGGCCTGTGTGATATTGATATGTTAATGATTTCAGTATGGAATAAAATCACATGCTATCTTTTTTGTGTGAAGTTGTACTTTGCAACTTTGTCATAAACTCTGTAAAAACTCTCATTTTAATAGCTTTGCAGCTCAAAGTTTTAACAGAAGATTTAATGCTAGCTTCTATAAATGTATAAGCTTCAGATTTCTGCTTTTAAACCCATTCCCTTTCATTTTGTCTCCTTTTTTTTTTTTTTTTTTGATGAGGAAGGAGTTGAAATTATTTATTACAGTGATCTACATTATGCCACAAATGCTTTTGACTGGCCTTAACTGAACTCGGCTCATTACATTTTTAGGCATTGAGGTGAAAGTTAGTTTCTAGATTATCTCGTCACTGGTCTAAAGAGGTGTCTTCTGGTTAATTTACCTCTTACCTTGCTGGTTGTTAATCATGCCTCTTCTTTTTAGCTTGTAACTGATGGCTGCCATCTGTATAGCCAAGTAGGTCATTCTTTATGTGTCTGTTGTTCAACTGTAAGGTCTGCTTTGATTTGCAAAGACAGCGTGACTGCAAATCACCCTTGTTTGTTGGAAATCCATGATTCCTCCTTGAAAGATCTGATGCCCTGGACAATGCTGTCATGCTCCTTCCGAAGAGCTCTTGATGGGCAATTCAAATTCTGTGTACTCATTAAATTTAACAGTCTGACAACACACACTGACAGCACGCATAACAATCCAGCTCTTTCATTCTTCTCAAAAGATGTTTTCTGGTGTATGTGTAGCACAAATGCCAAAAGCGGGTAATTGGCTGCAGCAGTGCTTTCTGCATCTGTTGTTTTAAGATATTAGGCTGACACTCAGGGCAGCCTGGCAGAAATGAGACAGGCCTCCTTTCTTCCTCCCTGACACCGAGAGGCTCTGTGTGTCTTGAGCAGGGCTGATTTCCTTGTGTTTCTTGACAGTTTTTGAGAGAGTCATGCAAATGTATTGTACAACATTTTTCTTGTAGCGTCTAAGAAGAGAGAAAAACAAGCAGTAAGATATGCTGAGGTTGTGCTGCAAACTGTGTAGCTTCAGATACTTTTTTTGTAGCCTAATCATTTCTGCAAATGTAATAGATATTTGATCGTTGCACAGTCAGTGAGTGGAGATGTTATGTATCTTTATTACATGGCTCTCTGGAATACTCAGGAGTTCCTGTTAAAGCCATACAATGAAAACAGATCTACTAGGAAACGCAACGGCAGCTGGAGAAGACAATGTAACAAAAAATAAGAGAGAAAGTAATGTGTACATTTAATAGTTCAGATTAAAGAGAGAGTTCACCAAAAAAAAGGAAAATTCAAATGTCATTCCAAACCCGTAAGACCTCTGTTCATCATCTGAACACAAATTAAGATATTTTTGATAAAACCCCAGAGCTTTCTGACCCTCCATAGGACAGCAACGTTCCTACCATGGTCAGTTTTCATTTTTGGGTGAACTATCCCTTTAATGTGCATTACCTCCATAAATACTTTGCAGCTAGGGCTGGGCGACATGGCGAAAATATCATATAACGATTTTTTTTTTTTTGGAAATATCACGGTTCAGGATTTTATCAAAAATTATCATCATGTTGGTTTTACTATTTTGCAAGTTGTCTGAGCAGTACAGCCAAACTAATTTCCCTATTGTACGAAAAAATAAAAAATAAAAAATTCTAAGCGGATAAAAATGATAACTATAATGTATGGCGGAAGAGCACTTCGCAGCACTGAGTGGTGATATTACTGCGCTGAGGTCGAAGCGCTGTGAAGTGCTCTTCCGCCATACATTATAGTTATCACTTTTTATCCGCTTAGAAAATCCCCACGTTTTATTGTGTGTGACCATACTTACTCGTGTAACAACTCATGTAACCGTTTTTAAATAGGGAAAACATGGAAGTGT
>SCHK01040179.1:5297-22392 GCA_004124795.1 Poropuntius huangchuchieni
TATTTATTTCTATCTGATTATATTTTAAAATGCATTTTATTTGTGTGATGCAAAGCTGAAATTTTAGCATTATTACTCTTTAGTCTTTACTGTCAAATGATCCTTCAGAAATAATTCAAATATGCTGATTTGGTCTCCAATTATCATCAGTTTTATACATATGTAATATACACATGTAATTACTACACATACATACATAATGGTTATTATGATTATTATGGCAACGTTTCTTCTAATGCATTATATTTCAACCACATTTGCCAGTTCAATTATTTGCCACTAGATGGAGACATTCCCTTCTGATAGGAAAAAACAATTGCAGTCCCCACACTGCTTCCTATTACAAGCTTTCACTTAAACCACAGCAAATGCCAAAAATGTAACACTAATGCACTTAAACTAATGTCTTTCACAAATGACCATAATCACCTGTGAACTCCAGTCACGCTCTCCTCTACGATGCCTTTGATCTTTTTGAACATGTTGGGATATTTCTTGTAGATCCAGTGAGTCAAATCTCCTCCATCATCTAAAATCTATGAGACATAAACTGTTGAGATGTCGAGCAGTCATAATATTTCACTTCTCAATATGTATTTAGTCCAGCTACCATGTTGGGCTGCCAGCCTTCCACGTTAACACAGCGATCGATACACCACCAGAAATCATCCTCCGATTCACCCTTCCAGGCAAACACTGAGAAACCTGCCAGAGACAACACACAGGAGTTCATCAGGACACAAAAATACGAAAGAATACAAAAGAAATATAAATACGAAAAGAAAAATATTTACCTCCCTCGGCCAGAGCGGCTGCTACTTCGTTTTGAGTGGAGTAGATGTTACAGGCGGCCCACCTGCACTGAGCGCCCAGAGCAGAGAGGGTCTCCATCAACACCTGCAAACACACACACACTTGACGATGCATTACTGAAACACAGATGTCAGCTGGCTCTCAAAATCAAGCTTTATTTTTGAAAACATCCTCACAAATATAGTATGAAAGTAAAAAAAGTTCCTAAATGGGTCGAATAATATCCCAAAAAGTGTTGAGGTAGGATTAGGGTGTTGGAATTATAGTGTCATTTAATTTAATTAGTTTTATTTAAGAACAAATTAAGTTAATATTAGCTATACAAGTGTATTTTTGTGTATGTGTGCGTGTAGAAACTCACAGCAGTCTGTGCAGTGATGTGGGTGCAACCCACAATTTTGGCTCCAGCCAATGGCTTCTCTCCCTGGGCTCTCTTCCTCAAAGCCATGAGAGCAGGCATCTCTACAGTGCAGAAATACACACACAAAAACATTAACACATGGCTATAAATAACACATCCTCGACTTAAAGCAACACCGTGTAACCTTTAGTGGCTGAATTGTAAATCTAAATTACATGCAGAGCAACATTTTTGATAATTATGTGAGTTGTGCTTCACAGATGAACGTGATGGCTTGAGGCTTATGGTTACAAATGATGGCCTTATCTGTGTGAATGTCACTAATAACACTAGAAAACTCACGATAACAAAAGATGGATATCTGATAGACTGTTAATCGTATCAAATAATGGTGGAAACTATAACTTAGCAAGCCTAATTATATGCAAATGGACCAAAGCAGTACCTGGTTTAGAGATTGGCATTGCTCAGAAAACACAGGTAATTGTGACATTTTCAATTCTGAGAATTTTTCTTTCCACGGTGGAATCAAATACCGAATTGTGAGACGTAAACTCAGAATTCACAGAAAAAAAAGGTCAAAATTGCAATTTTATAAAGACAAATTGCAAAATATAAACAAAAATCAAAGAAAAAAAAAAAACTGAATTCAGTTTACATCTCATAATTCTGTTTTTTGATTACTCCATAGAATGAAAAATAAAGGCAATTTCTACTTTTCATTTCTCGCAATTCATACTTTTTCTTAGATGTGAGATGTAATCTTGCAAGATAAAGTCTGAATTGTGGGATAAAAGTCTTGCTTTATTTATCATCACGTGGGATAAATGTTTTTTGTTTGTTTGTTTTATTTTGTTTTGGCTTTAAGTTTATTCCACTGCATATGGTAGTAGCAATTATTACAGGCTTACCATAATGATTTCAAGGTAAAAACATGGTTTGGAAGATGGTTTTAAGACTATTATTCACATTTTGCTAACAAAAAAAGGCACATAACATAGCTTTAAATATGAAAGAGTTTTATAGCAGATAAACAGACACAGGCTGTGTGTTAGTGCACACTGCAGTATTTGTCCATGTGGTTATGAGGAGCTAAAGGGGTGCCCTGCTGTCTCTCAGCGCACACTGAACATATGGCCCCTCAGCAGCACAGGAAGAACATCAAAACACGCTTCGCTTGATCTCACACAAACACACTTTTACTTCACACTTTAACAAATACCAGTGGCTTAATATGCTGACAGGCCCGAGGACAACTCAAAGAGTGAACGGCATTGCACAATCAGCTGTCATGCTCGTAAACGGTTATAGCTTGTCGGCACATAACATTAAGACAAAAGGGGCCCTTCCCACCTTGCTCGGCAATCTCGATCTCCCTGCGTCCGAAGTCGGCCTGTTTGATGTTCTTGATGCAGAAGTCTGCATTGCCCTTGGAGTTCTTCTGCTGTTTGTCGCGGGGAGAGGTTTCGTCATCGGAGCTGTCAGTGTACGAGGCAGCTGAAAAAGGGAATAATAATTATGTAGACGTGTGTATCCGTTTCTCCATGAACACAGTCCTAAGAGAGGAATGTAGATTTTACTTTTCTTACCTACAATCTACTCTCCTTTATCAATGTAATCCTCTTAAAGAGGCCTGCCAGAGAACCCACACAGGAAAGCTTTTGTTCACATGACTCACCTGACACTCTACATTAGCCCACCTGACTGAGGTTTAACACGACTGTGCATGTGACTGTACAGTATGTATTGGTGCTTGTACAATGCCATACCTGAGCTGTAACTGTCTGTAGAAGACTGTGAGATGGAGCGGGACAAAGACCTGCGGCCAATCTTAGTGGGGCGTTTGTTGAACTCCTGCTTCTGGTCTGCAAACTGGATCTGTCATGAAGAAGGGACAAGAGAGAGAAAACACCAGAATGAGAAACCTTGTAGTGAGGAAAAGAAAGTCAGACTTTAAAAAGAAGTCTCAGGTTCACCAAGGCTGCAGTTATTTGATCAAAAATACAGTAAAAACAGTAACATTGTAAAATATTTTCACAATTTAGAACAACCGTAGTATATTTTGATGCATTATAAAATGTGATTTATTCCTGTGGTGAAAAACTTAATTTTTAGCAGCCATTACACCATTTTTCAGTGTCATATGATCCTTCAGAAACCACTCTGATATGCTGATTTGGTGTTTTTGAATAGCTGTGCTGCTTTTATTTTTTCTGTGGAACCTGAAAATACTTTTTCTTTGAAAATTTCTTGTAACATTAAAACATGTCTTAGCTGTTACTATAAATTAATTTTACAAGATTTAATATAACCACTTACATTTTAAATTATTTTTGTATATACATAGATATACACACACACAAACACACACTTGCTGAGGTTGGATTTCACACCCCAAATGATCTCTGAACTGTTTTCCATTTTTTCTGAGCTTTAATACTCAATGTCAGATAGGCCTAATGCTTAACAGTGTGCCTATTACCACAGGAAGTGACAAACGAGCATGTAAACAATGACCAGCCCCAGCACAATGCTACAATTCACATTTTAAGCTGAATATTAGGAATAAGTATTTACTTGGAAAGTGAGAAGGAAATGATTTAAACCAAGATCTGTCCTAATCTTTAACACAATTTGACCTGCCAGGTAAATACTTGCGGTACACCACAGTTATGCATGTTTGACTGTGACAACTCCATAAAGTATCCTTTATAAATGCAGTCGGCCACCACTAATCTGCTCTCAATGAAAGTCTGGAGCAGAAATCATTGAGAGCTCATCGTAGACGTGTCGGTAAACTGCGCTACTATTAATGGCCTGGCAGCTGTTGCCTGCAGAGAGGAACGCGCTGCGTGAACCGTGAGAGGATTACGGTGCGGTGCAGTCATCCCCTGCTGACGTTATTATCTGAGTCAACAGCGAGCCTCAAATCCCTCCGCTCCATCAAGAGATTTTTAAAAGCACGACTATTACATAACCCCGTGCCATATCAGTGTTCAATCAACCACAGAGTGATTGCAGTGATTAATCTTCAGGCTTTAGGTTGGAGGTGCTGTTTCCAGGACGGATGGATGGCTTTTTGACCATGAGTAAAACACACAGTTGCAGACAAGTAGGCTATAAGGCCCTGATTCACACAAACACACCGCTGTGCCCGAAAGCACTTGAGCAATTGCCACTCGCAGGGGTTTTGCGACAATAACGCTACAGAGACACAAACACCCGCAGACTCTGTGAACTTCAATTTGGCACCTGTTTAGTCTCTTATCGCTTGGCACAAAGGGCCGGGAAGGTTTCATCGTACAGGAAACACACCCTTCCAAATCATATACTTACAGGAAAAACATGATACTAATCCAATAAGAAACAGCTCAGAGTGTTCCGATTCAGTGAGAAATATGGCAAAAACAAACATATTTCAAGAATTCACCATCTAAAAATAATACTACTCTAGTCCAAAACTTGGTTAGAATCATAAGTGTCTGACTTGGAATGCTCTACAAAAGACAGCAATTCTGCAAAGAGACTCGACTCACAATTGATGCCAACAAAGTTTGATGTTGCTTAGCTAACAGCATGATACTCCAAGTATAACAATTCATTGCACACATAAATATTGGGTATAATAATATTAGAAACTATTTTTAACTAAGATACTTAGGGCGTTTTTAGTGCATTTCAACTTCAAGGTTGGAGCAGAAATCAAGGCTTTGTCAAGACAGCATTCTTGCAATGCAACTATACAACATTCTAAGATGAAACGGCACTATGATAACTACTGTGCTCACCCAGAGAATTGGACACTGTTGCTTTTTTCCTCAATACATTTCCCATTATGAAGTCTGATGAAGCTTGGTTTGTTTGACTGCTGTGTCAGACACCCAAACTGCTCCAGAGTTTGTTTTGTCAACTGGGTCGGACAACCAAACCACTCCAAAGTTCCTTTTCAATTGTCCAGGTGATATCTGACCGATTATTTTGGTGCAGATCCAAGCATGATCACCAAGTTCATATTTGCATAAAAGAACCAAACTCCAAGTTCTGAAACAAACGTTCCAAATGATCCAGGTGTGAAAACACCCTGAATCTGCATTTGCACCAGGCTGACAGATCCAGTCTAACAGGGGCCAATGACGCTGGAAAGAGATTGCATTGGACCCCATCTCACTCTCTACGGCAGAAGACAAACATTGCCCCCTGCTAATCCATGCTGAGCACACAGATGGCTCTGGACTATTTCCATTCCAGAAGGTTAAGTTTTCAGCCCCCAGGAAAGCCCTAAGACCACCCTGTAACTTTCTCCCCTCTTACCTTCTTAACTGAGGGCTCAGAGATCTCTCCATCCTTCTTTTTCTTCAGCATGACACACTTGAAAGTGAAGAGAGACAGAGAGAAACAGAGAGGCAAAAGGGAAGGGACCAGCAAAGAGGAAGTGGACTTTTATACCAGCTTTACACGTGGCCAGTCTGAACTGATCCCATGGCCTGTGCGGCACAATGCTAGACTGTTTCCCTTTGGGGGTTTTTGTGCATCTCTCTTTTAATTGTTAATTGTTTAAAGGCTGGAACGATTCTTGTCGGAGTTGGCAAAACGTGTGTGTGTGTGTGTGTGTGGAGGCTTTTAGTAGTGGTGGTTTAGGAGGTGATTACTGCGTCTCATGCTCAAGATAATGAAACATGCCAAGGACACATACTCACACACCGCCACCACTGGCCCTGACAAAGGGCTCTTTGTGTTTTTCTGGTCCTAGAATATACAAGCAGAAGGGGACAGATCGGAAGTACCAGAGGGACAATTACTCTGGCATGTTCTTGAGTTCTTTAACCTCACCTTTATGACGAACATCAGCGTCATGGTCACAGGTTTAGCTTGTTGATTATCAACCGTTGGCCTTTAACGAGTAACATGTGCCAAGACTTTACAAACAATTCAACATTGTAAAGCACACAAATTGTTGATAGATGTTTTATGATGATCCAATCTTGAAAACGGTGTTAATGAGCAGGAGGTCATCCTGTAAGAATTTGGTTTGGTGATCTCCTGTGAACTCCTTTGTGAAATGTTTCAGAGGTGTGGTTTGCTAAGTTTTTCCCAGTATGACTTCATACCTTTCCCATGGACCTGGATCTAGCAAAACTTTATCTAGGGAGTTGAGAAAGTCAAATATTTGAGAACTATTATCAGTCTTTTGTGGGTCTGTTCATTTTGCCGATGTAATTTGCACAACAAAACACTTAATACACTTAAAGCCTTAATGTAGCTCAAACAGTAGCGCATGACGTCAAGGTCATGGGTTTCATTCCCTGGGAACCGAAAATAAATGTGTACCTTGAATGCAATTTAACTCGCTTTGTATAAAAGTATCTGCCAAATGCATACATGTAAATTTCATGCCGCACATTTATTTTAAGGCCAGAAATGTGCATGCAAATACAGATGCAAATGCTTGTCCAGCATTGCAAATGTGTGGTCTCAAACTAAACGTGTTACTTTCAAATCTTTGTGGCATTAAACCAAATGTCATGCAGTTGGCTATAAACAAGTAACCTAACAAGATTAGTTATGTAGTAGAACTGAAAGATTGAAGTGTATATATAAAAGATGGTTTAAAAGCATGGGATTAGCAATGCCAAGGTCATGGGTTCAATTCCCAGGAAATGCATAAACAATTATACAAGTATACCCTGAGTGCAACGTAAGTCACTTTGGATAAAAGCATTTGCTAAACGCATAAATATAAATATTAATGCCTGCTGCTGTGCCGCATGTCGCAACTGGCATTGCATTATACTGTTGTCCAAGCAGACACAGTCCTTTTAAAACATTGCATGTGTACTAATAAACTTACTGACTTCACAGAGGATTTGAGGTTTTGCATTACGTTCATTCCTATCAGACGCTTTCTACACCATCTAAGTTGTAAAGGCAGCAAGTTTATTTAGAGGAAAAAAATAAATGGAAATTCCTTGGTTTTATTAATATCTAAGAAAAGCAGTCTAAAAAAAAAAGAAAAAAAACTTACGCAACATGAAAAGGTCATCAGTCAAATGAAAAGACGAGGATAATCATGTACTCAAACAAAGCATTTTGTGCTATTATGTCCTCTTTTTAAATGACGCTGAACATTTTGCCAAAAGAGAGTGAGGTATTTTAATCTTTCAAAGGTAATATGAATGGATTTATGTATTAAACAGGAAGCAAAAAGCTCCATTTCTGAGAATGACACAAAGGCCGTATGTTACCGGAGGAGAGATTCAGGCCACATGAGCAGCACTTCCATGGAAAAAGATCACTTATGTAAGAAAGACAGAAAGAACTAGAGAAAGAGAGAGACGCTCGCATCAAGTTAACGGTACATTTCAGTGACACTGCTGAGAGCTGATGATTAAAGAACAGAGCGGGAGGAAAACGCTCGTATTTCCTGCGAACGGATGTCCAAGTGTTCACAGTCCATCTCTACTATGTTTTTCACGTTGAGAGCTTCCGCAACGAACGCAAACACAGCCGTGCTGCAGGGTGCTGGATGATGACTTCATCAGTCATTTGTTGAATCACTTTTCTAATGAACTTAACTGAACTGTAATTCAAGTATAATCATTAGACTGCAGCTTTGTTCAAAACCCTAGTGAGCCGTCTGCCAAGATGACATTAACCATCCTTAATAAGAAAATGTAAATTTAAATTCTAAAGTGTGTATACAGTATATATATATCCTAGCTGAATGGTAGTGTAGACAGTAAGGCAGCTTTCTAAGGTTCGGCACAAAGCTGACGAATGATCAGTGATTGACACACAATATCAATTAGTTTCCTTCCACATTAATATACATCACAATAAAATATCTACAGCATATAAGAGAGATATTAAACACTCAGTACAATCATTTCCTCAACTACTGTCTGTGTTATCTTACTGCTCAATACATTATGGATGTATGCTTATTTAGAAGCAAACAAAAACTGAATAATGAATGTAAAGTGACGGCTTACATCGTCGGTTCCCATCCTGCTGAAGTGTGGAGCCAAAACAGAAGAAGGCCCATCTTTTAGATTCCTGTTATAATGATGAAAGCCATGGCTGGTGTGCCAGGGCTTTTGTTTATTTAGACTGCTGTGGTACAAGTTGGTAATTGCACTGGCATAATGGTGGCACTGGGCAGCAGGGCATTCAAAAGCAGCATTTTGCAATGCTTTTATTTACTTTCGACGAGACTTGAGTTTAGGCCTACAAGTGCAGTTAGACTTGAAACACATAACTCTCTGCAGGGTAGAGCTGCAAACAACAGCTCAAAAAGCTCCTATCATCACGCTGAGCTCTGAGACAATAAACAAGAACACTTGTAATGGAAATTTCATGAGATATGATAGTCTGGAATTTACTCCAGGACAAAAGGTTGCACATGGGCACATAAACTTACATAATCACAGTACGGAACAAGGACATTTATCACCAAGGATGTCAGAACCAATGTATAGATGGGCTTGTTCTGCGCAGAATGCATGTCAACAGCAGAGGAGAAGTAGAGAATAACTGTACAAGATAAGAGAAAAACATTTCCTCCAGACGACAAATGAGAGAACCATACAAAAAATGTATGCTGAACAGCAGAAAAATGTAACATACTTATAGCCAGCCGCCCTGACATTCTTCACTTCTGAACACCTAACAGTAACGGAGTCACTTGAGTGTCAAAAATTCAACATTTTTCTGTAGAAAGGAGCAACGAGTTATAGCTCTCCTGAGGAAAAAAAGAAAAAAACTTCTCTTTTTTTTCCTCACCCCCCTGAGCTTTTCATTACAGGGCAGCAGCAACGTCAGCCTGAGGCCCTGAACATCTCTGGAGAATCATTAAATTTGTTCTCTGTAGAAAGATGTGCGTAAAGAGATTCACAAGTCCTGTGTAGCACCTGCATCGAGTGGTGCAGCAAAAGGCTGAGCTACAGAACTCATTATAATAACCGTATTACAGGCTGAAAAACTGTACTGAAAGATGCGTACCTGAATGCAATGTAAATCATTTTAACTAAGAGTCTGTCAAATGCATGAATGTAATAATATAAAAGTGTGTTGCTGAATTTTATATCATCAAAATTATTATACATTTATGTACTTTTTATAATACACTATATACTGTAGTGCACTAAAGCTTATTTCTATATCGTGGAATTAAAATAAAGTAATTGAGTTTTTTTCCCCTCACAATTCTGACTTTGTGTCAGAATGAAATTGCAAGTAACGAACTCTTAATGGCAAGTTTATTTGTTACAATTATGGCTACAATTCAACTACAAGCAAAAGTCACAATTCTGACTTTTTCCTCAAAGAATTCTGAGTTTATTTCTCGCAATTTTACATTTTTCTCAGAATTCTAGTTGACTGATCAACAGTGACCAATAATATATAGATATACTAAATATTAAAAATAAAAAAGATAAATAGCTCAGTCGTAGATAAAAACTTAACCAACTAAACTAATATTTGCTGCCGTCATGCACCACTGCATCATAAAAAGCAAAGATCTTAGTGACTAAAGGCCACTGATCTTTAGCATATGTGATCTGCGGCTCTGCTTTCTTACTGTAGGGCAGTTTACGACTTCATAGACTGTTTTCATCCTGGCATTTTCACAAGCTTTACAAGCCATAAAGTGACTCCCATGGCAACTACAATTTACAGTCAGAACAGACAGGGTTTGGGGCATGGCGGGTAGCGTGGGTAATGTGATACAACACGGCGGCCCGCTTTGACTAATGACGGCACCAGAAATGAGAGAGCCTGGTGCAACGGACACCGAGGATCATCTCAGGGCACTTAACCGGAGAAAGAGCTTTTGCGACGCCCATTCACTCGGATAGTAAATCAGGCAAATTAGCTCCAGGCTAAAGTCAAAGTATGGGCTCTTGGGAATCTTCTTCCACCTAAGCGTTTTAATTTAACGCATAGGCTTAACAGAAGGTATGTGGAGAATATCCATAATTCAAATGGCCCATCTAACTCTAGCAATCGTGTGGCAAAGAACACTGGAAGGTGTGACAGGTAATTTGCTTCCTGCTCGGATGACGGATCACATTGTGGGACATGTGCGCTCAAGTGTTCGGCATCCAACACGTAATGTACCTGACAGATTTGATTACCATTTCTTGAAATTCAGCCCTCCCTTTTTTCTTCGTATCCTTCAGCCACAAAATAATAGGATTGTATTCCTACAAGGCCAATATATCACTGGGCTTGGCAGGGAGTTTGACCTTTCCTACAATGAAGTGTTGGAAAGCACTCAAGCAGTGCAAAGCATCTGAACTTTGATGTGGATTTTTCTGCTCTGAAGAACAGAGGTTAGCTGTAGTTGAAGGGTCTGTTTGGACGTTGACAGTATCGGTAAACACAAGTCAGTCTAAAGGATTTTAATGGAAATTTACAGAGCAGTATAGTAGTCTAACTCATCGTAAAGTAGTTTTCTTGCTCTCTGCCTCCTTAAAGCTCATGACTAATACACAAAACCGCCATGATTTCATCATATCAAAAGCATGAACAAGAGTTCATTCTGTTTAATAGATGTCTTCATACTCTGCACTTGTTCTGTGAATGTATAAAAGCAATCCACCTACGCAGAGAGCTCAGCTGCAAAGGGTTAGGGGGCGGTCAGCTACCCCATGGCCAATTCAGATTCTTTCTGGAGGAGCCATTCGATACCATGTCCCGCTATTAACAAAAGCTTTCTGAGACGAGCACCTCAGGAGGCTTCAGCTGTACTAGAGGAGCAAAAAATCAAAAAAAAAAATCCAGAAATGTCAATATCAGCCTACAAGATGTGTTGTTCTCATGCCCTCTGCTATAGACGAGGTTCTTAAACATACAGTGAAAGTTGTGGTTGTAATTGCACACCAAAAAAAATGCAGTTGCAGTGAACACACCCTCACAGACATGCTAGGGTAATAAAAACATGGGGGCCTAAAACAGATTTTTAAAACAGAACAGATTCTCAATTGCTTTAAAATATTTAACTTTTGGAACAGGGAATAATGGAGAAACTAAAGATGCATGCATATTAAACTTTGAACCGATACCGATAATAAATTGATAGCTATGGTCGATATCCGGAACAATTTTATCTAAATATCTTTTTTTCAAACCTTATAAACAGTAACTTAAACAACACTCTAACACGTTTTGCTACATAATGATGCTGAAAATTCAGCTTTGCCATCAAAAGGAATACAAAAATATATAAGTTATTTAAAAATATATTAATATTTCACAATATTACCGTTATGACTGTATTTTTGATCAAATATTGCCGAGCATAAGAAACTTGTCTAAAATATTTAATAATTCCAAACTTCTGACCTGTAATGAATTACATCATTTTTTGATATGAATAATATATAATATGATAATAATGGCTGATAACCTCTATGGTACCGACATATCTAGGCCTATATTCTGGATTCTAGATGTTGGAGGACTAGTTAGCCCTTATGACCAATTAGCTTTGGTATTACAAACGAATGTGGAAACTAGGCTGCAATAGCAGGGTCTACTGGAACACCAATGTAGATCATGAAAGGAAACCATATCAAAAGCACAGACTGGCCAGTTGAAGGGCTCGTATTCAGACGTAGTCCTTTGGACTTTAATTGAAGCAGTCGCTCGCTCTGAGTGTTCTTCCACCAGTATGAACCTGTTCCTGCAAGCCCACTCTGGAAATTTCCCTGTTCCACGGGCAGTGACGAGCGGCAATCATTGTCTAGAGGTCCTTGGATAAAAGGCTTCTATTTATGTGCCAGATGGTGTTCTTCTGACTAAGCACAAACAGAAAGAGAGTGCGATGTTCTCTCCGATCTCTTCGTATTTGGGTTTAACGCAGACTGCCAGCATGTTCTTTCACAGTGTGCTTATTCTGAAGAGATGAGGGGAAAGAAGAAAATCATCCCACATAGTATTCTAAAATGAGAATAAATTTCACTGCTGTGGGCTCTAGAGGCAAGGAAAGGGGTAGAGCAGATCTCAACGACTAAAAATAGTTATTATTTAGCATTTAAGTAGTTGTTCAATCCAGTTCATTTGCCAGTCTTGAATTCACATTTATCTGTAGCAGAAATCTAAACCTAAACAAATCTAATAAAGGTGAGCAGATGTTATTTACTACATTGAAAATCAGCCTTCAAGGCGCCATGACAGTCCTTCAAAACATCTGGTAACTGGATGTCTAAACTTATGCCAAGAGGTCAAGGCCTGGCCAGTAATTCAGCCCCTGCTGGTCATTCTAAACAACCCAATCTGGCTAAAACATGTTACTCAAAATTAGCATGTATTCTGAGAAAATATTTTTAAAGCTTATTTTGCTATAGTACAGTATAAAAGATCTCTGATGCCAACAGCAAGAATGGCAGATTTCAAATCAAATATTTCCAGTTGTGCACCAGCCAAGCAACAGCCATTGAAATAAAT
Source organism: Poropuntius huangchuchieni (assembly GCA_004124795.1). Taxonomy (NCBI): domain Eukaryota; kingdom Metazoa; phylum Chordata; class Actinopteri; order Cypriniformes; family Cyprinidae; genus Poropuntius; species Poropuntius huangchuchieni. Next base: position 17,920 of record SCHK01040179.1, read on the forward strand.
GGGAACGCTAACTTTCTACGGTCATTATAGACCTCCTTGTAACAATATGTTTGGGTTTTCTCAGTGGCACACATTATCGGTTCTCCCTGAATCTGATATTATTGCAGAAGTATAGTCTTGTTGGCCAAACACAGAATATATAACATGATATTTAACTATACACACACCGTTCTTCTATTGTCATCTGTTATGCATGGAGAAAGACCAAGACAAAGAAACAAGCAATTTACTGATGAGATAACATCTGCCTGTCTCCTGTCTTCAACAACAACCATGAATATAATAAATAAAGGTCCCCTAGACTACTGTCAGCAAACACCCACCCATCTGACTTCACTCCGACCGGGAACGGGAAACCGTTTGATTTTGGTGGACACAAACACAGATGTACGAATCCACTCTGAGCTTGTTCCACTTATTCCACTTATCCTGTTAAACTTATCCTAAATCGAGTGCATCATTAACTACAGCAGGTGCAGGAAAAACAATGTTCCAAGACTTACTTGCCATGCATGATCTTGAAATATTAAAATGAACTAAAATGCTTCATATTATGCTGTCACTATTGTGATATAAGGCATAACACATGATAAATGGAAATAAAAATGTGCAAAAAGGGAATGTACAAGGTCTTAAGTCTAAAATTGTAATCAGGATACATTAAGAACCATTTTAAATCACATCCACTGGTAATTTTAAGATGAAACAAATAATAATTGTAGTTTAATAGTGACTTGTAGCCAATATTACAGCTCAAAGCTCTCGGTGTATCAGGGCCTCCGCCTCGCTAATTTTGGCTTAAGAGCAGATGGCTGCAGCCTTTTTAGAATCATCAATGTGTCCGACGCTCAATCATTCCTGTTGCTCCACATAAGGAACAAATAGCAGTTCAGGATTTAGATACGTGAGAGAGAGAGAGAAGGAAATGAGAAGGATCTTATTACTCAAGCCAGTTACTGATTCCTAATTCATAAGAGGCCAGCGAGACTGACTTCAAAGACAACAAGACAACCCTAAGAAGGCCTCGACTTCTCTCTCAAGTCAAATATAGCCACATGATTAAAAATAAGTGTTATAAGCTGTACATAACAGCACTGTAAAAATAAAATAAATAAAAAAAAAAAGAGACCCCAAAACTCAATTTTCAATTAACTGTTAAAATCAATTTCTTTCCATTGGCCCAATTGAATTTCTGCAAATTTTATTTTTTTCCAATTGTTTTCAGTTGTGCCAAAAGAAAAATTGTGCAGGGCAGTGCAGAAATTCAATTGGGCCAATGGAAAATTTTAAATGTTACCAGTCACTAGAATATTTTGAGTTTTGAGGTCTGAAATTGTTTACAGGGAGAGGTGCTTAATCATTTCGTCACTAATATTTACGCAAGCATGCATTTCATTCAGATTCATCCGTTGCATTATCTAATCTCATTCTCTAAGAAGAGGAAGAGCGCATCCAATCTGCAGTGAAGCAGAAGAGGAAGAAACCTCATTCAGTTTTATGTCGGCCAATGGAGCTACTGGGCCACAAGATGAGCGTGAAAGCGCAGCAAGACCCTGAAGCAGAAACACTAGGAAAGCAACGCCCTGCTGCACTGATTTATCGACTCTGGCATATGAGCAGTACATGCAACAATTACAGTCTTCGGCTAACTGCATTTGATGCACAAAAAACGGGCAAGAGGAGAACCAAATGTCATGGTTTAGCATTTGTAGCATTACGCTTGTTACCTGTATGCTGAGTCAGAAGGCCAAGAAAATATCATTGCAGTTTTTCCCATGATGCACTGCACTGTTGACATATTTCCTGGGAATAGGGAGGGTCCATTAACAATCAACTAATCAATCGGCCCACAAATTTAGCTCAAAAGTAATGTTCTGGGTCATTGGCCGATTGAAGTCAATGAAGCCAAACACTCTGAAAGCATGAACACACTGCAATCAGAATGACCGCCCTGTCCTGAGCTGTCCGATCAGAAATGTTTGGTACCAACAGTGTGACCTCCTTAAAGAGGAGTAACAAGCCACAGCAAGGCTGAAGTATTTTCAACCTCGCACCAGATCAGAGGCATCACATACAGTAACTGTGCTCCACTTCTTTGATCTGCAGAGGTGGTTGTGGTCTGAAGGAAAAACGATGGACTGCAATTTAGGAATACGTGCCCACTACAAAGCAAGTCTAGGGTATGCTGAAATTGTAGGTTTGTGTGGACAGACTGCTGCAAATAGATATTTTACTCCACCAAATATGCAATTAAGAACACTAGACTTTGCCATAAAGGTCATTTTTAGGTTTGCCTCATTTCTGGCTCGCTTTTAAATTATTAAGGGACAGAACCGTTTGTCTGCGCTTTTGATGGCCATTTACTTCAATTCAATTGTGGGAGATGCAAGTCGATGCTTAAAGAAGTCTTCAGATGCGTATCAACGTTCAAGTAAAGCCATCGCGCAAAACATATGGCTAATATGATTTTTATTTTATTTTATTTCAAGAATGCACAAAAACGTAAAAGTTGTGTGGGTCAGAAGAACCTTTGCTATACACTCTTAAAAATGCAAGTTCTATACAGGCATCTATGGTTCCATGAAGAGATTTTTCCATTCCAGAAAAAGTTCTTTATAGTGAAAAAGGTTCTTTAGATTTTTAAAACACAACCAAAAATAGTTTGCTGTTGGAACATTTATCGGAACTTACTATAAAAAAAAAAAAAAAGAAAATTGATGTTGAAAATTGTAGGTTGTCTTTAGGTTATCTTCTGGTAAATTCAACACAATGTTGTGAAGTTTGAGATGAGCCAGACCGCTAAAATCAAGGTAACGGTCACAATCAAGCCAAGAATTCCAGCAGCTGTGGTCTGAGGGTTGTATTTTTTTTTTTTTTTTTTGAGCTGGTAGAAAGGAAAAGGAAGAGAAACGAGGGTGGCTTTTCTTACCCTTTTGTGAGAGTCTTTTGTGATGCAGCAGTTTTTGAACACAATGAAGGTTCTTTGTGAGGGGCTGCTGCAGGGGTCTAGGGTGCATTCCTTAGACGTGGATCTTGCATGTGTGTCCGATCCACAGTTAACTAATTGAAAAACCAGAGGCCTCAATATGATACAAATGGCATCAGAAATCATCTACTTAATTTCCCGCAGCATAAATCAATCGAACTGTCACTTGTGAACAGAAGGCCAATTTGGTCAATGGAAAAGCTTTTGTTCATTCATCCAGTAGCACATTCCTGGCTAACGCCTGACCTGTGGCTTAATCTTTCACTTGCACAATTGATGCGAATTCACTCCTTCGTTCAACAGTGCTGCAAATCCGAATTTATTCAGTGAGCAAATGTATAAACCAACGGGATTAAAATGTTCTTATAGGATTGTATTTCCCAATCTCTCTAAAGCAAAGCTTAACGTATAATGTTGAGCAAAGAGAGAGAATAAATAACCAACTGCCATGTACCCAGCTTGGACCTGGTGTTCCTGTATCCTACGACCAGCCGTACAATCCGACAACAGCTGGCAGCCTCCGACAGATTTGCTTTTCGTGATGCCTACTTTGACTCTTCTAGCACAGCTTTTATAAAGCTTACTTGTGAAAAAGCATGACAAGCAAGTCAGAGATCCAATCCAGCGGCTTATCAAGCCACGGAAACTGCTTTCTCTTGCGCAGGTTTGCTGGGAAATGGAAGCAACATATGGCAGCACATCTCCAAAAGCACACTCTGAGAGAGTAAAACAAAAATGCTTTCAAGCCTAAAAAAAGAACAGGAGAGAGTCAGAGAAGGTAAACAGGGCCCTACGATTTCCAATGCGGAAAAAGGCATAAAAATGGAATTCACAGTATAACCCAGAATGTCATGGAATTTGGCAAATCTGAAACCCAAAGGTCTCTAATAAAAGATCTTGATTTTAAGTTGATCTTAAGAAATTGTGACACATATATTTCTATTGTACAGTGAAATGTACTTTTCAGATTTAAATGTGAGAAATATCACACAGCTTTTATTCCACTTTTGTTATTTGAACAGTAAACCTCTGTTCTGCAGCACTTTGCCAAAAAAGGCAACTGTTCCATTGTCATTTAATTACATTTGAACTGATTAATTAAATTAATCTTTTCCACCTTTATTTGATTACCACTATTTTTGATTTTAAAAAAATTGCATTAAATCATAAAAAAAAAAAAAAAAAAAAAAAATTAAAAAAAGTTAAAACAGACAACAGAATTTCTGAAAAAAAATTGAGAAAAAATAAAACAGATTTCTGAGGGTCCTAATTTATTTTTTGTTAAATGTTTAATAAATTGCAAAAGTATAAATGTCATAGACATGTTTTTTGACTACTGAATTCTAATCTAACTGTTAAAATGCAACCCAGAAAAATTCAAATTGGAAAAAAAAAAAAAAAACAGAATCCAGAAAAATTTTATTGGAATTTGGGAAAATATTAAAACAGATTTCATAGGGCCACAAAATAGATTTTTTTTTTTTTTT
>SCHK01040196.1:1476-16771 GCA_004124795.1 Poropuntius huangchuchieni
GACAGCTGGACACTTAATAATCAATAATCTTTGTTTTATTTATAACTCATTTTTTTTTACATTGTATAAACTCACTGTAAAGCTTCAAAAGCACTTTTGCTGGAGACTATGCAAAGGCTTATTCACAATTTCAATAAATGTTCCTCGTGTCCGCCAGCTAATGTTATCTTGGTGGTATTATCTTATCAGCAGCAGAATTCACAAAACAACCTTCAAAACCAAACTTTGCAAAGCCCAAAAATAGTTGCGCATGATCAACATGAATGTAAGATCACTGGAACACAGTAACATAAGAACCGGCCTTTTGTCAACCGCTCTGAAGCTCTGTTACACCAGCCCTGGGCCATCGGGCCATTCTTACTCTGAAATATCTGTCAGACGACACTTTCCCTTCCCATCAAATTATTTCAATTCCATGCTGTTCATTTGGTGAAATATATTGAACATGCACAAACCAAACACAAGAGAGGGGTCGACGGTCTGAACATTAAACACTATTCACAACACATTTCACTTTTGTAAAATAAACAAAATATAAGGCATGGCTTGATTTTATCCACTGGGAAGTGACTGAATGGTAAAACGCAGGCGCTCTTTATCAGAACAGAGCCAGTTCTGCATGAAGGACGCGGAAGCTTAAGGTCAAGTTCACCCTTGAGAGCATCTTGATATATCCCAGTGGTAATGCGTCTGAATAAATCTATCATTATTTGCTACTATTGCTGTAAACTTTATGGTTTCATCGTAAAACTATAGGAAAAGGAATAGCAAAGACATTTGCTATTCAGAGCTAGTAATTACATTCTGATGGAAGATTACAAAGAATACCTGTTTTCTTTTGACTAACATAATAAATCACAGTAAGACCAGGAATGTGTGTCATGACAGAAAGTAAGTCAAATTGACTTTAAAGTTGCATATGTACAGAGCAATGGAATTTAAGCATGTTTTCATTTGACATCCATTTATATTAAGAATGAAATATTTTACTGCTCAATTTTTACTTTTACTGATCAGATAGTATATCAAATTCGGTTTGCTCTTACTGCAGTTGTTTTGGCATGAAAGTTCAGAGGACTGCTTGTTCAATCAGACAATTCAGGTTTCGAAATACTACAAGAAAAAAAAAAAAACGATTACGCTGAAGGAAAAAACACACGCTCACTTTCACAACTTTTCCACTCCAAATGCGTAACTCATTTTGCATATCAGCAAAGGCCCGTTCCACGTGCAGGCAAAGTTATGGCCCATCGGTGGAAGAATCATGCGCTGAAAGAGTTTTATATCTGAAACATTGTGGTTAACGCGTTGCACCTGTTATAAAAACAGCGTATCAATATGTGCGTGCTACTTCCCTTAACTGACATACAGCAATGCCTATTTGATATTTGTGTGACATTTGTGCTGGATAAATGAAAACAGGCAAATCATGCACTTAGACTAAAAAAAGAAGTACACGTAATTGAACAAAGTCTTCGGGTTATTCGTGTCTGGGTCTGATGAAGAAAAAAACAAGACAACTTCTTCAAGCCAAAGAGACTTTAATTGGCTACAAGACCAAACATGAAGGCTGTGGAAGTCAATCAAATCGAGATCCCACCACATGTCAAGACGCTGGAAAAAGAGCCGTCACAAGAGAGCGCAGAGAGAGAGAGATGTGAAGTGTGAAGAAAGTGTGAGTGATAAGAGAGAAAAAGAGATACAATTTCGACGAAAAACCACCAGCGTTTCCTTGAAGCCTTCCTCCAGAGAGAGGAGTTAAAACTTGAGCATGTTCAGAGACGTGCAAGCACCATGCATTGAACAAGAGAGTCAAGTCAAATAAACAAAACAAAAAAACACTATCACTTAGTTGTTTGTCAAACGCCACTAATTCAACTCACTGAAACTCTACTCGACACGCCTCGAGTTAATCAGAACACGAAACAATGACAGGACGCCCAGATTTTATTGTTTTGGAGCGTATTTACGTTCATTTGATCCTGAGGAAAATATGAGGCCGAATGTGACTCAAGTGATGGCTATTCCACTTCACTGGTGTTATGAGGAAATGTTTTTTTCAGCTCGTAAAAAGAGAGTGATTAAAAAAATGAAAAAAGTCCCCAGATTTCGGCTGGAGTCCTATCCTATTTACTCAGTGAGGTCATGCGGTAAGATAGCTGTCTCTCTCTCTCTCTCTCCAGCTCTGCCACTATCTATCTGACTCGACCCGTGGCTGTTTCTTTGTATCCATCCTCATGGGACTGACTGACAGTTAAGAGCTTCACACACTTCAGAAACAAGACAGTAACTGAGACACAGGGTGCGCAGAGCACCAATTCAAATCATTTTCAGCTTTCAATAGCATTCCCCTGAGACATGCTGATTGTAGGCCTGTGTCAAGACAAGATCACAAATAATAGTGTAAAATTCTCCTAGATCTTCTGAAAAAAAAACAAAAACAAATACTATATTATACTCTTTGGTTTACACAGAGGGTGGAAATGGTCATTAAAGGAATAGTTCACCCAAAAATGAAAAAAGTACTAATCTATTCAAATGTAAATTAGTTTGTTTCTTCATTAGAACAGATTTGGAAAAACTTTGCATTGCACGACTTACTCACCAATAGATCCTCTGCAGTGAATGGGTGCCGTCAGAATGAGAGTTCAATCAGCTGATAAGAACACTGCAATAACCCACAAGCAGCTGACATGACCAGTCCATCAGTTAACATCTTGTGAAGTGAAAAGTTGAATGTTTGTAATAGACAGATTTGAAGAGAGTGATGAGTGATTGCTAATATTGATTATGGACTGGTATTTTGACTCAATGATAAATGTGTTTCTTCAAACAAAGCTTTTCACTTCACAAAATGTTAATTTATTGACTAGAATTGTGCTGTGTTACTTGTAATGTTTATATCAGCTGTTTGAGCTCTCATTCTGATGGCACCAATCACTGTAGATGATCCACTGGCGAGCGAGTAATAAAAATCTACTGTACGATACCACCTCTTTTTAGTCATTTAGGAACATCTTTACTTGCATATTATGCCATTAATCTGAGTGTAATGAATTACTAAAAAAAAAAAAACATTTACTCAAACTCGGATTCATTTTCACTGCAAGATGATCATGTTATGACACTTTGGTTAAGAATTACGAATTAAAAGAAGTAGACACATGCATGGATGCATTTATAATATGCACGTACAAAATAGAGTGAATTTTAATTTCATGCCGACTTTAATAATTGAGGAGGTGCGATGGGGGGGATACAAGCAAAGCAAAAAACCTATTAAGTTTAAGAAGAATGATGCTGGTGACATTTCCCCTTTCAAATGCCTGCAAGCGGAGCTCAATAGAGGAAAAGGAAGTGCTGTCAGAATTGTTTTTAATCTGTTTTTCTGCATGTTATCCATTTTTTGCTTCCTTCCCTCCATCCTTCCGCTCCTTTCACTCCTGTCTGTTCCATGACAGCACACAAGGAGAAGTTCCTCTCTTACTCAAGGTCGACCGAATCAATGAAGTAACACTCTCGCTCCGGCGTTAGTCGACTTACAAACGCATATGACATTTCTTCTGTCTGTGGTTTATTTTGCTTACGTTACTCAAGTAATTGTGAGTCAAAAAGTGATTCTTGTGTAACCTACATAGATAAGCTAAAAGGTGACCTATATTTCTTAACAGTGAACAGAGGTGTGGTGTATGTTTACAGAGTATGCACTTTACATTACTTTGATCTTGGAATGTCAACCTCAACACCAGTACCAAATTTGTTTTTTCTATTTTCTAAAATAATAAAACAATCTGATCAAAAATATGTGATGATCAGATTGCCTTCCAATGTAAACACCACTATTACATTGTTAATACTAGAAAAAAAAATGTTTCAAAAAATTCTTACATTAATAATCCAACTAAAATCATCTAAAACACACATATTTTGGCAATACTTCAAGCCTTTATGTATAATGCATTATAAAAAATAGTTTCAGTGCATTAATTATGCCTTGTAATGAACCTTATAATGCATTGTACAATCTCATGAATCATTGTAACAGTTAATAATACATTATAATATTATTAATTCAATGTTTTGAATAATTATAATGCATTATACCCTTTTAACAACATTTATAATGCATTATACACAAAGGCTTTACGTAAAGTGTTACCAGATTTATTTATTTATTTATTTTTTTGAAAAAATAATATTTCAAGGATTCGTTAAAATGATCAAAAGGGACAGTGAAGACATTTATAATGTCTAATATTGCACAGCACAAAAAGACTGCACAAAAGAAATCTTTCAGAAACGAACAAAAAAACAAAACTTAAAGACCTGTGAATTGTATAGTGGATAAATAAATCAATATAAATAAAAATCATGCAGTGAAGAATATGCAAATGTTTTTGATATCAAATGAAATTTTACAAGCACGACAGCCCAGTTTAGATGGTATCTGACAGAGCCGCTGACTTAATGTATCTCAAGGTCTTTAACCTTTTAAAAACCCTCCTTGGAGTCATGATAGGTGCCGACAAGCTAAGTGTCTTTATTAAGTACTGCAAAAGTATTGACTCCCTGTTTTTCAAAAGGAAGTGAGGATGATGTAATGGTTTCATCAGCCAGAGCAGCAGGGAGGGTATTTCTTACATCAATACAGAGTAAATCAGTCCTCAGTGGGGATTTTAATTTAGACTCTGCAGGCGGCCACAGATTTCACTGCAGCATGATGGATGTGCCTGGAGCCAAATTTTCAGAGAAGTTAAAGATAATTGACCACAAGACACTAATACAAAAGTGGACACATCGTTCATTCGATCACAACAGAACATTACTTAAAAACACTGCGCTAGATTTTAAAATAACTAGGCAATTCCCATTTTCCAAAAGCGTTATCCATTAAATCTGAAAAATCTTCCGTAAAACCTGTGGATTGCGCTGCCTAAAGACACAATGAGAGAGAAAACTCAAGATCAAGCTATGCTTGGAAACGTCTCATTTAGTAGATTGTTTTTGGACTTCCCCAGACAGCCTCATGACAGCATGAATGACAGCTGAGCATTTTTCCCCTTGTCTCTGAAAAACCACACGCCACAGTGACAGAAATGGGAACTGAGATTCCTTAACCAACTGAAATCTACAGACGGGCGAATGTGTAAAACCTGAAGCAACAAATGCACGCAAACCAACACGTCTATGAAAGATACACTGCGTTTTTTTTCCTCATAAAACACCATGTGGTTGAAAAACAGAAAATAAATGACTTCCAATCAGACTGTCACAATCAACAGGGGATTTTTACATTTGCTCACCACATTTTTGGTGATCAGATAAGCATCACGAAAAGACCAAGCGTCGATGACCTCCGATACTCGTTGGCTGAGTAGAAATGAATGTGCGAACCCAATCAGCTAGGAATCCGATCGATCAAGACACATGACTTAACCAAGTCTTCTTACACACATTCACATGTCCATTAACAGAAGAATTAACTGACACTTTTCACAACAACCAATACTGAGAAAAGCCAGAAAAGCAGAACTGCTAAATGTTATCTTATAACTAAGAGCATTTCTCAGTTTTTTCTACTCCAAACATGTCATAATCCTTCTACTGATGTGCGAGGAGCGACTAACACGCTCAAACAAGCACACTGTAAATCACAGAACATGATGTTGAAACCACGTTTCTCAAGAGCATCGACCTTCTGCAACCTTCTACTTTCTCTCCCTCTTGTATCCTATTTGTGTTTACTGATTTTCTTTCTGAATGATTTGCAGTTTAACATCCATCCATTTCATCTGGTGCCTCTTGTTGGAAGCTGGTCTAGCAATACTTCACATCTGACTGCTCCTCCTATCATGTCAAAGCTGGGTAAGAAAGTCCAACTAACTTTAAGTGAATTGTCTAAATATTGTGTATTAAAAAACATACATTATGAATAAAGAACTCTGACCAATGTACTTGTGGTTGACAAAAAAAAAACAGAGAGAGAGAGAGAAACAGTAAACAGAGTATAGCATATGACTGTGTTGACGGTATAAAAGTGTTTCTGTATCTGGCACTCATCTCCCTAACAAAACAAGAGCAACAACCGCACATCGGTATGGGTAGCTGCAGGGCCACAGGCTGTGACATCATCAAAAACAGACAGGAGAGGATTAAAAGTGCAGATACCATTTCAACGCCTGCGGCATCCTCTAACTGAGCCATCCACTGTTATCACTGCTCTATTCACGGCGTAGACATGCATAGTTCAGGAAAAAAAGAGAAGTCCTGAAGTTATTCCCAAAGGAATAAGTCACAAGATGTGTATTCTGCAGTCCTTTATTAAAAGGTTGTGCAATGTCTGGTACTGGTAACAATAAAAACTAAATATTTTCTTTGTGCACCTGAACTACCTTCACAAAAAAAACACTTAATACTGAATTTACATGAACTACGCACTATGAATATCAATGCTGAAGTGTGTGATTTCAACTGTTTTCATATAGGTTTCCTCAAACACTCCTTCATAAGCTGGCAAGATGTCAAACTGCACAAACAGGGCCACTTCTTCTAAAAAAAAGTGCTGTAAGTTTGCTGTTTTCTCGTGTACTATGCATCCTCACTCTCCGTTGCAAACAAGCAGCATCAGATCATGTGGGTTCTTGGTCATCTCTCTCGATTCTGGTTCAAACAAGCAGGGCTGAGCATAAAAATCCATGTCATACACTTTAGGCAACAACCATAATCACGATTATTTTGGTCAGTATTGTAAACAGGATTATTTAACACGATTATTAGTGGGTCATATGAACAAAAATTTATATTAGTGAAAAAAGGTCTCCAATTCTTGAAAATAATTAAACTGTCGGCAATACAATAAAAACAAAAAAGCAAAGATACAATAGGAAAAACAGATACAAATGCTTTATGTAAGTCTAAAGCATTCAGCTAACCGCATACTACAGATATTAAATAATAAAATGTAAAATAAAACAGTATAGTATTGCTTTGTTTCTTATTTAACCATAAGAAACAAGGGAGAAGGAATATTACAGATCCATTATTACACACGTTATTTTCATTCTCAACTGTTTACATTCACTTAAGACAAGAGCTTACTACTGCGATGAAAAATAATGTGGATAGTTAGAAAGTGGATGGTGACATCTATTAAAATCAGTTATTATTTTTGGAGTGAACAGCCTTTTCAGTAGACTATAGCTGGGATAGGAGAAACTATTTTGACACCGAGACAAAAATTGCACACTTCACCTTTAAGAATATGAATTCCTCTCTTAAAAAGCTAGCGAGCACTAACCACAGTAAGGATTCATCTTTCACATTTAATTTATCTGATATGTGTATGTATGTGTGTGTGTGTGTGTGTGTGTGTCCTGTCTATCACAAGGCCCCTGCAGGGCAGACAGATAGATTTCTGAGATCTAAACCCCGCGACTACATTTACAGCGTCTTCTTATTGAGAAATACCATCTTCCTGAAGTCACAGCAACAATAGTCCCACCACACCAGCGCTACTGGACAACCTCGTGTGCCGGCAGGACCAGAGGCAAACAACCCCATCTTTAAAGCTCTGCCACCCAATACTTTACACACAATCCTGTCTCATCTGAATTCATTTCCACTCTTCATTTTCAATTGAACACGCACGCCACAATAGTTTGATGCCGCATGCTGAAATAAATATGACGAAGGCCGAAGCATAACACCAGTGGTGTACCACAGCCCAACGGCAAAGCATTAGCCAAATTAGCAGACGTTGTGAATCATCTCCGTTCAGTGTCTGCTTAGGTCTTTCCTCAATGAGGACCAGCTTCAAACCAGTTGAACATATGGATTGACTTTACCTTTTATAGCGGCACCAACCATTAGTTCATTCAGAATTAATGTACTGTTAACAGAGTTAGCCATGAGCAAGAAGTTAGTTAACGCTCAATTGAGGCTTTGATTTTCTTTCTACCACGTCATTACACGATAAGGAGAGCTGAAAGATATTAACCTGCGGAAGTCATCTGAGTCGAGTTAGCGGTTACCTCAAATTACCGAATTATGCTGACCTTTTGACAGCACCTAACAGCGAGCCGAGGGCTTTCCTAAATCATTCAGTATGTGCTTCTTATGCTAGACTACAACATTTGGCGAAACTTGTCGCAGGGAGAGGCCCGAGCTGTGCCAACACGTATCGGCCCAGGAGCCAACCATCACATTAGTGAGGATACGAGACTCTGAACAAACACTCTCACAATCCTCCCTGTTTGCCAAGCCTCCGAGGAAATCTGGATTGCACATAAAGAAAGAGAGGGAATGGCAGAAGAAATCCAAGACTAAACGAGAATGAGAGAGGAAATGACAGGAAAGATCTAAAAAAGGGTTAACGGTGGTAAAACTGAACGACTGACCGTCAGTAAGCCAAACCCAACCATATGCTTTCCTTTAGTTCCTCCATACATACAGGAATAAAGTTCTCTTTGGTGGGACCAGTTCATCTGATTAATGTTATTTTGTCTGGGCAAGGCTGGCTCATACTGGGCAGTGCGGCAAGTGCCATGACTGGATAAGATCAATTTGACATGTGGCTGATCCGTTTGGAAGAATGCTGTGGTCAGCTCTGAAAACGGCTCATTAATTGATGGGTCAATAAGTGTCCGCGATGAAGAAATGGAAATTTTTAAAAAAAATCTAATTTAAAACATGTGTCAAGTTCCTAGAAATGTACTCTTTGCATTTGTACGTTTCATTTGGTTTTGAAAAACACTCAATGTAATGACTTCAAAATATGTCATGTGGTGAGACTATCACTAAAAATATAACATTTTCCATACAGCCTGTGTGTGTATATTGTGTATATGTATGTGTATCTGTGTGTTAAATTTCAGTGACTGTGCTCGTGAAGAACAATTCATAGTGCTCTCTGCTCCAGACACCCGGTAGAAATTAACATGATTTAGAAACAAAATCATTTATCTTTATTTACAGATTAAGTATAGGCCTAATATTAGGAACATTTAATAATCTTGGAGAGTTTTATTGTTTTGACTGTAGTAACCGAACGCGACACTGAGACAAACTGAATGCTGAATGGAGGATGACAGATAACTGCAGCAGAGCGAAGAGTTATGTGAACTTGACTTAGGTAAATATTCATCACCTCACATTAAACTATGGAACGGCTTCAGAACACTTGAAATATAGTGCGCAAAAACTTTATTGTGCTTTATGATGTTTTTGTGGCTTTCGTGGGGCTTAACAGTAACAGAATAGTATACGCAGAATATCGGATTTGGATTTGCGCACCCCTAATATATACACATACTTCATATATATATATATATATATATATATATATATGTGTGTGTGTGTGTGTGTGTGTGTGTGTATTTGGTGGACAAAAGTCTTTCAAACATTAATAAGCAGATTTGTTAAAATATTTTCTATGAAATCATAAGCTTATGCTAAACAACTTATTAAAAGTTTTTTCTCTTTATATAAGGACAATTTCTAATTTAAAATCAGATACCAAAGAAGAGGTTCATTCATGTTATTTCAAATGCAAATTTCAGTGTATTGTGTATTTATATTGTATTAGTGTATTTGAGAATAAATTAATAGATAGAGCAAAAAATGTGCATCATTTCACCGGTCCATTCATTCACTGATCTGTCATGATTAAGTCACCCTTATGTCACTCCAAAAGACTTTGGTTAATTTTTGGAAAAAATAAAAAATAAAAATGATTTTTATTGAAATATCCATGTCTATCATATGTGTGTTTGTTTATATGTAAAGTTTTAGTTTCTTGGACTTCTAATAGAGATAGAGGGTCTATTATTATGCCAAATTATTACTGCTGCTAAAAAAAAATATTACTTCTTCATTGTTCTTCAATTGTTTAACTTTGACATTTTTAACATGCTGTTTTTATAAAAAAAAAAAAAAACCATACAAACAAACAAAAAGTAGCAACACGTCACTGGTCATTTAATAGGACATTTGGCTGATCCGTTTGGAATAATCCTGAGGTCAATCTGAAAACGCCTTATTTAATTGATAAGTCTCTGGCATCACTCTTGTCGAACCTTATGATGTTACATAATCAAAGTAGCAAGTAGAGGAGATCAAGTCATACGCGGGACCCTATTTTAAGAGAAGGGCGCTATTGAGACGTGGCCCTAATGCCTGCCCTTAAACGCCCCTGCCAATAGCACAAGGGAGGGGCATTCTGGAAGAGGGACAGGGAGGGCAGCTCTGGTTTGGTTGTTAGGATGGGCCGAGTTGGGTCGCCTCGGGCTAGGCACATATGGCTGAGCCCAGAACGCCAGCTTTTTCTTTGACATGGGGATATTTTAATGACAGGGAAGGAGTCAAAGAAAACTTTCTCCCTCTCTCTCGTTCTGACCACTTCCAACATCAAGCAGAGCCCATAGAATCTCCATATGGGACTTTCTGGAGAGCCGTTTCGCAGCTGGCCGTTCGCCTAAAACAATCGTTCAGGCTCATGCATGCACACACACACACAGTCATCTCTGCATGTGTGCACTTTTAGTTCATCTTAGACACACCAGAAGGGAAAAAAAACAACAACATCCCCTTAAATGTCTGGCAGAGATGGTCTTGTTTGCCTCATGCTTCAACCACACAAAGGGGAAGAAAAGAAAACGACACTGACGTCCTATCGGTATTGAGTCACAATGTATTTCCACCTTAGACGCACACTGGAGGTTTTCTGACTGGAAGCTGGCATTCAATTTCTGGATGTGAGCTTGTGCAAATACTGTGCTTGTGCTGCCGTGTAATGCTGGATTGGTTTTAATCCGAGTTCCACAACTAGCTGAAAGAAAATCACAGGCCTTACTCATCACTTAGCGAAAGCTTTTCAGCCAAAGTAACTCTAATTGCAGGGGCCTAAAACCCCGGAACAACCTGAGGTTAAGTGTCTACCTCCAAAGAATATTTACAATGCAGGAAACCAAAGAGCTTTCCAATTCAGGGTTACCCTAACCTGGGACTGAACCGGTGACCTTTCTTACTTGTGTTTCTTAATCACTGGGACTATAGTTTCCCCTTTAAAAACATGGAAGTATCTTAAATGTCAGTTCTTCTTCATACGATATTTCCAGTTTTCATTCTGACCGGCGACAAGTGGACAGGATAGTGCATTTAGGGGTAATATAAGAATTAGGACATAACGCATAGCCTAAAAATAGGAATTGATCTGCTTGTGGCACTGAGAGACTAACCTGACTCTATTCTTATGATGCGATTTAAAGAAAAAGTGAGGGATAGTTTATCAAAAAAGAAAAATTCTGTCATCATTTATGCACCTACATGTTGTTGCAAATCTGTATGGCTACCAACAAAAATGCTGGTTCTTCAAAATATCTTCTTTTGTGTTCAACAGAAGAAAGAAATTTCATTTTTGGGTGAGCCATCCCTTTAAATGTGACGATCTTTATAATCAAGAAAACTAAATATGCATCAAAATAAAACTACAAATTATTTTTACCAGCAATAAACTACCATAAAAATGTTGTTGTTTTTCTTAAACATAATGACATCTCCTATGTTCATCAAGGCAACATTTATGTGATTAAAAATAAATGGAAAAAAATGAATGTAAATGTAAGATTTAGGGATGTCCCGATCAGGTTTTTTGTGCCCCCGATCCAATCAGAGTCATTGAATATTGAGTATCTACCGATACCGAGTCCTGATTCGATACTTGTATATTCCTAGTGTCACAATTAAAGTACATTAAAGTTATTAGAATCAATGCGATGTATGCAGAGTTGTGCAGAGAGTACAAGTAATATATAGCCTAATATTTAATCAATTTAATACATCCTTGCTGAATTAAAGTATTACTGTCTTTAAGAAATCAATCAATGAATCTATCAATCTTACTGACCCCAAACATTTAAACAGAACATAGATTTCGACAAGTCATAGCAATTCTAGATTGTTATAAAACCTATCAGTGACCTTGTGACCTCCAGTGATGAAATCAATGTGAGAGTCAAAACATAACCACAGTTTTGTTTGCTTTTTGCGTGTCCAAAATAATTGGTTAATCTGTGATTTTATCTTATATATTTATCTTATGTGTCAGAAGTTAATAGTGGGCTCGCTGGATCCAGTAAAGCACCAATGACATCAGACTGTGTGGTGATATTTTACAGGCATTTTGCATCTTCAGCTCAAGTTGTGACTGCTGATCTGTACAACACAATCATTGTTTCCACAGACAGATGTGAGGAAAAAAAAATTGACCTTAAGCTCACTTGTGATCTGTAGCTGGGTGAGGGGTTATAAGGTCCGATAGACAGGAAGGTGGTGATGTGTTGCCTACACATGACAGCTCTAACTCACTGTCTGGTTTCTCTGCGTGGTTGTATCAACAGAGGAAACGCACACGTTCAGAGCTACTCTTTGTTCCTCTTTCCTCTTTCTAGCTCTCTCTTTCCTTCATTTAAGTCCAAATAAGACTGAAGAAACTCTTGAAGGGGACAATCCCGTCAAATGTCACATACATCCATCCTTTCTCCCTGACCTCATCTAACAAACAAATATACAAACATATCCATATATTTAAAAAAAAATCAAGATAATGATCAAGATGTCTTTTTCTTCATACGTCACTGAATTATTTTGTAGGGATGCACCATAATGATATTTCTATGCCGATAACGAAATCAAAATAATTTTGCTTTTTCTTTGCAGTGGCTATAGACCAGGGTTCCTCAAATCTTGCCCTGGAGGGCCAATGCGCTGCAGAGTTTAGCTCCAACCCTGATCTAACTCACCTACCTGTGTTTTTCTAAAGATCCTCAAGACATTGATTAGCATGCTCAGGTGTGTTTGACTAGGGTTAGAGCTAAACTCTGCAGGAAAGTGGATCTCGTGGGCCAGATTTGAGGATCCTTGCTATAGACAGTTAACTAAAATCTACTAACTTCACAAAATAGCTCACAGGCTGGATTTTACAATGCATGGTGCTCTGACCAATTATTGTTTTTCCTTCTGATGATAAATTATAAGTATTTGTATAAAATATATGCAAAAAAGCCATAATAGAGGACAACAAAACAGTGCAATGGTCACAAGACCTAACAGCTTTTTCCAAAACAGCATCTTAACTACACAGTATTAATAGCGCATGCAAATGGGTGGAAAAAAAACAATGAGACATCGCAATGGCAAAAGAAAATCCAGCTGATGCATATGTAGAACCAACAAACAAAACATTTTATGTACGTGCAAACAAACTCTGAGAAAGCATCCGCTTTAAACTACATTCATTGCATTTTTGCTTATTTAATGACACACAAACAGGAAATGGCATATCTTCACTTACAGCAGATGGTCCCAATTAAATCTAACCATAACACAAGATGGTGTGCAAATCTTACACTTATTTTCAAAAATCACATGATTTGGGCTTGGTTTCATGTGCACATTACAAAAAACTGTGTCAAAAAATTGCCTAATAATTGCTTTTTCCCACTTTGGATATACTATACATTAGCCTAATTGTTATATCCATGTTTTTGTTCATCAACATCTGGATGTACTGAAGCATATCAAAAACTGACTACCCTGTCAAGCAAAGGTTGTGTTTCTAAAGGAATGACTATGCAAGGTCATCCAGACCTTGCTTTGTCATTCCTGTGCAGTCGACTTCCCAAGTGCCAGCCACTTCAAGTGTCTCTTGTCATCCACCTCAGATCCCTGAGGAACAGCGCTTAGCAGCCTAATAGATGTCCTTGTCCTGGAGAGATGCTGGCCAGGCTGTGCTGCACAGACTCTCTAAGTAGCAGCAGTCTAGTCTCCTTCTGACCAAAAGAAAGAAAAACCTGGATAGTAGTGGAACAAAAATGCACACATGAATGGGAATTCTGTCCAAACTTTTGACTGGTTCTGTACTATAATATACACATGAAGAATATCAGGCCAATATATTGATATCCGACTTTACTCGCTAATATCGGCCCCAAAAACCCATATCAGTTGGACTCTATTATTTATCAAAAATTGCATACTGCATAGCCTATTAATAGCAGATCAAACTGCTATTTTCTTTTTGGGGGCTACAAGTTCCTACATTCAAGAAAATCTGAAATGTATCAACATAAAGTCACAGTTGCTGTGTTCAATTACAGGGCACACTCTTAAAAACAGCTGGACCACTAGAGAGTAAACACTGTCAATCAGTCAATCCACAGCGCTGAGGTCCTTCCCCAAGCCAAAACAAACAATTCATCAACGTGAGGCCATTTTCCTGTCATGGACAATCAGAGGTTTTTTTTCTGTCTAGCTTTGTTTCTTTTTCATACACAGGTTCACAGGTTCCCAGACACATCCAAGCGTATTTCACTGGTGATAAATATGAATGTTTCTGGACAAATACATAATCATCACAACGCTCAGCAAATCCGGGTAAATTTAGTCAGAAATCAAATACGAAACCGTCAATGCAATCACTTCCATGTTTTCTGAATGAAACATCCTGGATGTTTGAAAAAGGAAAAAAAAACTGCTGACAGTGAAGAAAGCAAAGTTCCCTTGGCTATGCTGTAATCACAACCAACCGGCCAGTGCAAGAATGAGGAAATTCAAGAATAAAAGGGCACCACAAACACCGTTGCACTCTCGGGCTCTCTTTACCTCATACATAATCCATGCCAAGGCAAACACAATGGGGGATTGGCTTTTCTTTTTACCCAGTTTTTCATAAAACCACAGCAGCAATTTCTTGGCTCTGTATGATAATGTCATTTTGATCCCTAAAGACAAAACTAAGACCATTTAAAACATTCCAAGCTCACACAAGTAAATAACATTTCTTGTTCTCCTAGCAGGAGCCTGCCAATGAAAATCAAGACCCTTTCTGGCAAGGAGATAAGCTTCTTACCAACGATATATCCGTAAGGCAACTGACCAGTCAATCAAGGAAGAATGTTTCCAATGGTTTGAAACAACTCCAAAGTTGAATTTAACCCTTTTAAGCTATTCGTTTGGAATGTACACTCCAGCTGGTGGGGTCTTCAGAGAGCTCAGACAACAAAATGTGATAAAACAAAAAAAATAGTGTTTCTTTATTTTAAACAAATGTAATTTTACTCAGTTTATCAATGTCTATACTCTACATTTATGTCATTTTGGGAGGATTTGTGGGTTTTTTTTTTACATAAAAAAAAAAATAATGTAGATAACATGGGGCAATGTGCCGTGGTTTATTGGGAAATTGTTCCCATCTACATTAGTCAACATTTGAAGTAGATCAAAACCTTTCATCAAAGTT